>CM068367.1:926654467-926843345 GCA_034769895.1 Magicicada septendecula
AGAATCAAATAATTTTTTGCATACGTCCCTGAATTGTAGAGGTCTCAATGACTTTCGATTTTGGTGAAGATCGGTTAAGGGGAAGGGGTAGTTTACCTGCAACCTTTTACGTTTTAACAAGAGTAAAGTACTTGAAAATTTATTTAAACTTTTTGAAACAATGGTAATTGTTAAAAATAAAATAATTTTGTTGCCAGGCAATAAAATTATAATTTTTTCATTTTAATGTAATATAATATTTTTCATTTAATACAGCAATAAAAAGGCAGGTAAGACACAGCCTGGCTGTTTGGCTGAAAATGATTTTAAATATAAATCTTAGAATATGGAAGTCATGTATGGTTCTCCATACCGATATTTATTCATTAAGATAGTGAGTTTTTAGACTGGTTTTTAATCCCCTACTTGAGTAACAAAGACGCTGCCAAGCAAAAAGTACCACAAGCTGGTGTAATGATATACGAGGTGTGATAAAAAAGTATCACGATTGATTTTATTTACATAAATATACAAGAGTTACAGATTTATAAACTTGTTATGGCGAGAGAGCCTTAAGTTCTCTCATCGCATTTTCTTTTATCTCTTCTGTCTTGAAATGATCTCTCTTTCAATTAATTTTTTATCTTTGGAAAGAGAAAAAAATCACAGGGACTCATATCTGGCAAATATGGAGGATGCTGAAGCTGTGGAATATTGTGTTTAGCAAGAAAATGCTGAACAGTATGTGATGTGTGGACAGGTGCCACCATTCAGCACTCTGATGCAACTGTGACCTTTTTCATTGAATTGCATCCCTCAATCGCCTCAAAACAGAAATGTAGTAATCCTGGTTTACTGTTTGGCGTGGTGGAGCAAATTCGTGATGAACAATCCCCTTGTGATCAAAGAAAACTGTGAGCATGGTCTTGACTTTGCTTTGGGTCTGTTTTGCCTTTTTTGGTCTTGGAGAATTTGTCATTTTCTATACTGAGGACTGGGCCTTAGTTTCCGGATGATATCCCTAAACCCATGATTCATCACCCGTTATGATCGATTTAATGAAGTTCTCATCGTTTTTAGCACAAGTGGACAAAGCAGCTGAAGAAATGGGGGGTGGAGAAAAGGCTAGCAGTTGAAGAGGGTCTGAATGACCTTTTCTGTTAATATATTTTTTTGTTATAAAAGTATATCATACCGTTTAAACTTTAGGAACACCAAAGGCCAACAATGGAAGTCAAAATTCTGAAAAAATGTAAAAGGTTGTGTGGGGCATGAAATTACGATCAATGTTTATTCAAAATATGAAGTCCGTGTCTCTAATTTGAGAAAATTAATATATGTCAACACGTCCTAGAAATTTGGCCCATCTTCACTTTGTAAGCTGCGTTTGCTGAAAAAACTTTACATACTGTTATCTGATATGTATGTTTATGAAAAATATTAGCTAAATATAAGTATATCACTGCCATGTTTACAAACTGAATTGCTCAGATTGCAACAAATTATACGTTGCTTCAAACAAAGATACACTGAACACACAAAGGCACTACACTCCACTACCGAATCCACCTTTGCAAATCACCTCATTGAAAAAAACCACACATACACAAACATCGACAACAACATGGATATTCTACACATACACACAAAAGGCCGAAAACTAGACACTCTTGAACAATTGGAAATATACAAACACATAAAAACGACATCCTAAACGAACAGACACAATTCAAATCACACATATTATTCGAACATATCACACCCCACACACACAACATCGATCCTTCAAAAGTTGGCGCCGTTGCCAAGAACAAGACAGACAGCGCTCCCAGTGGCAGCCTCTGATGAAGCTTATAATAAGCGAAAACTAGTTCAGGCTATAAGGTAAAACTTTTACATTTTTACTAATAAAAAACTTTGTGTTCCGAGTCGGTAGTGACATACTTATATTTAGTTAATCAACGGACACGTCATGGATAACAAAATCCAAAAATATTAGATACTACAAAGAGATGTCAATGGAAACTTACAAAATCTTGAAACCAGGACTAGATTATTTGTCAATTGGGCATTATGGTTGCAAATTTACTAAAAAACTAATTGCACAGTGGCCAGGATTTTTAATGTTCATTATATTCATAGCAAGAGAAAAAGTAATGATTGTGTACTGTAGAGTTGCCATCATTTTAACCTCAGTCCTCCAAGTAGAGTAATGAGGGGTTTCATGATTTTTCTTTTTTTTTTACTTTTCAAGGTACATTAAACTTCCATTAAGTGGTAATGATAGGGAGGGTCATGCGCGAAAAATGTCAAATCATGGATAATAGAATTGGTGTGTTATAACAGGGCCCAGCAGGACCTCCACTCCAAAGAGTTCTGATGGGAAATGCTGGGAGCGTTTCATCATGTAATAGTCATGTATTATACCTGACTGTATACATTACTGTCAAGTATAATACAGTATAATTGGATTTCCATTTAAAAAACAAGTAGGCCTATGCTATGTTTTGATCCAACAAATATCACTTGACTTAATTGTACTATTCATAGTATATAAATTATATTAGATATGAAAAATATATTTATGTCATCACTATAGTTGCTTTCTGAATTGATTTGTTGAAATATCATGTCTTCTCCATTGAGAATTGCAATGACAAAGCCAGTAACATAAATTCACTGATTTTAGCCACCTGCTAATATTTGATCAGAATTGTGGCATTGTATCATGAAATCAAATGTTACATGATTACTTTGTAAAGTAAAGGTGTATAATAATACATTGTTCCGCTGTCGTATCATATTTTTGCACTGTTTTGTGGCTAATGCTAAGAATCATGCACACAAAGAACTATGTATTAATAAAATGAAAACATAAATATTCATTTTATTTTATCTAATAAACGTATTTCATTCAAATGGTGAGCAAGTTCTGCAGCTCAGGGAGCTTATTAGTTCTTAGTATGATTAATATAAAATTCTTGGATTTCGTTGTCCATGACATGTCTGTGACTTCACTAAATACAACTATTTTACTAACGACTCGGAACACAAAGTTTTTTATGAGTAAAAACATAAAGTTTTACCTTCCAACCTGAACCAGTTTTCACTTTTAAAACCTCTGAAGAAACTTTATGTTTTTACTCATAAAAAACATTGTTCCGAGTCGTTAGTAAAATAGTTGTATTTAATATAAAATGTACATATCCCAGATTTGGAAGTGGTTTGCATCTCAGAAGTTTTGTACAAGGTTTTAGAGTTTTATTAAAAAGTTGATATTTACACTTGGTGTATCATTAATATTATACAAATAATTAATATTATTAATTACTTAATTATCTTTTTAACAATACTTTAATATTTATACTAAATTTACCTCAAGATGTTTTTTCTATGTGGAACATGTTTCGAGAGTTCCTGTTCTCTCATCTTCAGCCTTCGCCATCTTGTTTCTGGTGAAGTATTTGTGTGTTGGCTGCTGGATGTTATTAAGGTTGTTTGTTGGTCTTTTAAAGTTGTATTATTGTGTGTGGTTGTGGTATATGTTTTTGTATTTTGTGTATTTTCGATGTTGAGTGCTTTGAATATTGTGTCATGTTTTGTATTGATTTGTATTTGTTCTGGTATTAGTTTGTTTTGTGTTTTATGTTTGTATATCTGTAAATTTTCCCAAATGTTCATTATGGTGCCTTTGTGTGGTATATGTTTTATTAGTGATACATTGGTTATGTTTGGGAATTCGTGTCCTGTGTTTATTGCATGTGTGGCTAAATTGGATTTATATATTTCCAGTTTTTTGTATGCGTTTAGGTTTTCAAAATAACGTTTTTTCAGCTGTTTCTTTGTTTGTCCTATGTAACATTTATTGCAATCTTGGCATTCAATTTTGTATATACCATTAGTTGTTGTATTATCTTTGTTGTGTGAGCTATTTAGAATTTGTAATTTATTTTTATTAGTTTTGTATGCTATTTTTATATCTGTGTTTTTAAATAGTTTTGTTAGTTTTGTCATTTTATTATTTATGTATGTGAATGTGGCCCATTTTTTGTTGTTGTTATTATTTATGTGTTGTTCTTTTGATTAATTCTTAATTGTTCAGTTTTTATTTTGTATTTGATTTTATTTTCTATTTTGATCATAGTATTTTTATTGTATCCTTTTTCATAACCAATTTGGTATATTATATTTCATTCTTTGTCAGTTTCTTGTTTGTTTAGGGGTATTTTGTACATTCTGTTAAATAACGAATAAAATGCTGCCATTTTATGTTGTGGTGGGTGGTCAGAATGGTTAGGTATAATGATGTTAGTGGAAGTTGGTTTTCTATATATTGCATATTGTATGTGTTTGTTGTATCTTGTGATGGTTATGTCTAAATAGTTGAATTTGTTATGTTTTTCTTTTTCTTCTGTGAATTGTATTTTGGGATGTATGTTATTGATTTGTTTCAATATGTTCTCTGCATTTGTGTTTTTGTTATTTGATACATATAGTCCATCATCTACATATCTTATCCATATGCCATTTGGGTCATGTGTTTTTATGATATTTTGTATTTTGGTGTCTATGTGTTGTAGGAATATTTCTGCTATTATGCTTGATAATGGTGATCCCATTGCTAAACCTTCTTTCTGTTGATAAATTTTGCTATTAAATTCAAAGTAATTTTGTTTTAGTATTAGTTGGAGACTATTTTTTATTTCGGTTATATATTGTTTGTTTTCATTTTGTTCTTTAAGTTTGTTTATTATTATGTCAATTGTTTCTTCTACTGGGATATTGGTGTACATGTTTGTTATGTCATATGATGTGAAAAATGTATTTTCATTTATATTTATTATTTTTAGTTTGTCTATTAATTCGTATGTATTTTTTATGTTATGATGGTTATTTGTTGGATGGTTACTTTTTAGTTTTTGTGCTATTATTTTTGCTATTTTGTATGTAGGAGCTTTTTTGAAATTGATTAATGGACGTATTGGGTTGTTTAATTTGTGTATTTTTATTAGGCTATTCATTTTAGGTGGTTCTGGATTATTGTTTATATATATGTCTATGTTTTTATTGTTGAAAATGTTTTTAGTTGTTTTTATTAGTTTTATTGTTTGTTTAAGATATTTTTCTGTTGGGTTTTTATCTAGTTGTACGCATTTATTATTGTTGATGAAGTCTTCGGTTTTTTTTATGTAGTCTGCTTTATCAATGATTACTGTTGCTTGACTTTTGTCTGCTTTAGTTATTATTAAATTATTGTTCTTTACTTCATTTTTAATTTCTTTTATTGTTTTATTGTTTTTCTTTTGTTTATCTTTGGTTTTCATTTCACTAGTGATTATTTTTTTAATTATATGTGTTGCTTCTGTTCTTTTTTCTTCTTGTATATTGTCTTTTATTAGGTTAACCCTCCGGTGGGCGCGCCCGCGGCAGAAAGCCGCAAATTTTAGTTTCTGAACTGTCTCCTAGGTACCGGTAGTGTTTATTGTCTGTTCTGCCTAGTATGAAATTTTCATGATAGATGGCAGTATTTCCGACATGCGGATAAATCATGTGCATAACGCTTCAGTAGCTGTTGTGCTTTGAAAAGAGAGTGACGTGTCTGCGGCTATTTTGCCGCCTGCACGCCCAGTCATGTAAGTGTTAATTTTTTTTAGTTTTGTGATGTTTTTTTTTATTTTTCATGCATATTTTGACCATTACCATAGAATCAAACGTCTTCTTAGAGCTTGGTTAGGTTTTGTTTTGAATCTTTTGGTTTTCGCCTATTCTATATACCGGTGCCTGTTTTACCTATGTTATCTGAGTTTGTGTTTACGTTCAGGTCTCGTCAATTTGTGCGCCCTGAAGACTTTGAGAAAGTACTCATGGAATTATCAGAATTGTCGGAAGGAGAAAATGAAGAGGATGAGTCAGATGACCCAGATATGGAGGATGAAATGATACAAGCTGACAACCACAGCAGTGACTCAGAGCAATCAGCGGATGAAGCGGATGCCGATCAACTAACTGTGCCAGAAGTCGCTGACGATGATTACCATTTTTACATCGGGAAAGATGGAGATACGCTTTGGATGAGTAACCCTCTATCTTCAACTAAACAGAAGGCCAAAAATATTATGAAAATAATGCCAGGTCCAAAAATGAATGCTACAACTGTGCAGAAAGAAGTAGACACTTTTCACCTGTTCATTACTGATGCCATGATAGATGATATTGTAACTCACACTAACAGATACATTCAGAAAAAAAGAAATGATGTCAATTATGGTAGAGATAGAGACTGTAGAGAAACTACAAAAGTGGAGGTCAAGGCTCTCTTTGGTGTGTTATACTTGATAGGCATAAAAAAGGGATCACATACAAATTGTGCTGAACTGTGGAATTCCGATGGCACAGGAATGATAATTTTACGCGGGCTCTTCAGTTATAAGCGTTTCCGATTTCTGCTTCGAGCCCTTAGGTTCGACAATTTAGATACACGGAACGAGCGAAGAGCTATGGACAAACTTGTACCTATTCGTGATTTTCACCAAAATTTTGTGAATAACTGTTTGACTCACTACAATGCCAGCGAGTTTGTGACTATTGACGAGATGCTACATGCTTTTAGGGGGCGATGTGGCTTCATACAATATATACCAAACAAGCCAGCCAAGTATGGACTGAAAATATACGCACTCTGTGACGCAAAAACTTTTTATACTCTCAACTTAGAAATATATTGTGGCAAGCAGATGCCTGGTCCCTATCTCAAATCGAACAAACCAGATGACATTGTGAAAAGACTGGTTGAACCAATAAAGGGTTCCAAACGAAATATCACAACTGACAACTACTATACAAGCTACACTCTGGCTAAAGATCTTCTTGAGAAGGGGCTGACCTTACTCGGAACTATGAAAAAAAAATAAAAAGAGAAATACCACCAGAATTCCAAGCCAACAAAACAAGAGAAATCAAGTCGACGCTCTCTGGTTTTCAGTATGATTTCTGTTTGTCTTCTTCGGCGCCTAAAAAAAATAAGGCGGTGATATTTCTCTCATCGATGCATGATACAAATGAGATAGACGAAGCAACCAGCAAATCCACAATAAACCTGGATTACAATGCCACAAAGGGAGGAGTTGATACGGTTGACCAGATGTGCGCATCCTACACAACTTCTAGAATAAGTAGAAGATGGCTTCTCGCGCTGTTTTATCGGCATCTTGATATCGCGGGAATCAACGCCAACATAATTTTCAAATACAACAATCCTGATAACCGAGAAAGAAGAAGACTGTTTTTGAAGAATCTGGCACTTAGCCTTATGGAAACTCATCTGGAAGAAAGATCTAGACTACGTAACCTACCAAAAGATATCACAGCATTTTTAGCTAAATATAAAAAAGAGGAGGAGGTTCAAGAAGCACCAAAACCAGGAATCTGTCATATTTGCGGACGGCATAAGAATAACAGATCAAAAATTGTGTGCCAGAGATGCAGAAATAATGTCTGTAAGAGGCATTCGCGTCAAGAGACAACATGTGTCAGGTGCGACGGCGACCAGGGCCAAGATATGGAAGTCGATGTCTAAGCATTATGTTTTTATGTTTAATAATGTATTTTTGTATTTAATAATAATGTTTTATATTAATAATAATAAATAAAAGTTAAAACACCTTAACCAATCTATTTACTTCTCATACTACCTTGTCTTAGAGTAAAAAAGTGCAATTTACAATTGCGGTAAAAAAGCCGCAGTGCGCCCACTATTGAGTGCGAATTTTGCGCGCCCACCGGAGGGTTAATGGCAAATTCTGTTTCTACTATTAAATTTTCTAGATTTTTGTTTGCATTTTGGGTTATGTTAGTTTTTGACATATTGTTTAAATATTCTGTTTCTTTTTTGTTAAATTCTGTATTGCTAAGGTTAATGGTTCGAGGGTAAAATGTGTGTTTATTTTTGTTGCTTTGTTCTTGATTTTTGTTTTGTTGTTTTAATGTGTTAAGTTTTTTGTTGATTGTATAAGTCTTTGTTTTTTTTCAAATCTTATTTTATTTTCTATGTTATTGTATTTATTATTCCAAGTGATTGGATGTAATAAACTTGTTAGCTCTAAGTGTAGTTTGTATATGTCTAGTGTTATGCTATTTTTCTTACTGTATAATTGATTAATTTCGTTATGTATCCATAGCCTTTGTGCTTGTTTTATAGTTTTTTGTGCAGTCATATTTTTGTTGTTTGTGTTTATGTTGATGTATTTAGGTGTTAATTTATGTTTTTGGCATTGTCTATTGAAGTATATGTTCATGTTTGTGTTCATTAGTTGTTTTTTTCGTGTTTGAAATTTGTTTAATAATTTGGTAATGTGGTTATATGGAATTGTGGTTATGTTGTTTGTGTACATGTTAATGTATATTTATGTGAGAGATGACTTGTTATCCGTTATTTGGTAGTTGATTTCACTTAATTTGATATTCACTTCACTATTTTTTACTATACACTTTTGTTTTTGCATTTGTTTTATAACCTCACTTTTCGTTTTTTCACTGTAGACTTATTTACCTTGTATGGTTATATTATTTCAATCACTTTCTGCTACAGTCCGTTTCTTGATGTATATAATACTTTAATATTTGTACTAAATTTACCTCAAGATGTTTTTTCTATGTGGAACATGTTTCGAGAGTTCCTGTTCTCTCATCTTCAGCCTTCGCCATCTTGTTTCTGGTGAAGTATTTGTGTGTTGGCTGCTGGATGTTATTAAGGTTGTTTGTTGGTCTTTGGTCTTTTAAAGTTGTATTATTGTGTGTGGTTGTGGTATATGTTTTTGTATTTTGTGTATTTTCGATGTTGAGTGCTTTGAATATTGTGTCATGTTTTGTATTGATTTGTATTTGTTCTGGTATTTGTTGTGCTAACTATACATATTAACAATATATGTGCATATTTCAAAAGATGAATATTTCACATTTATTTTGTATTTTCATGGTTTTATTTTTTCAACATCTTTTGTCAGTTTAATTTAATTCACAGCAAAGTATTAACACTTTCAGTGATCATGAGTACTTTGTATAATGAGAAAGTAAATTAGTTTTTTTTTTTTTTTTTTTTTTGAAAATTGTTCTGATGATGACTTTGAACATGGCTTAGAGATGTGCAGTGGACAATCACCTCGTTGTAAGGGTACAAAATTTTCATTTATTTCACATATACACAGATCAGTCTTGTATAGTGTTTCACAGTGTGTAGTTTGGCTGCAACAAGCCTGGCAAGAATATTACAAGCATGCAAGTGTCATGAAGTGACAATTATGTGGCAAATGGGGGGGGATAGAGAGAGAGAGACAGACAGAGACTGGGATACAACAAGCTGTTAATATGTTCAGTCTTTCCATTACTGTCTGCGATATTTTTAAGTGAAGGTAATTGTTTTGTTGACTCCATGCATTTCACTGCTCAAGAATGTCTGTCAGGTTTATAACATTACTGTAAAACTGTAAGTAGAGTAGTATGTTACACTCAACAGTAAAATTTATCAGAGCATAGTGGTTTTATAATCTTGGCACGTAGTAAGATTGGAAGGTTGCACAACCACCAAAATTTTTCATTTATTAATATTTTTATAGTAGTTTGAAATTATTAATCTATAAATTATTATTTACATAAATATAAATTGGATTTTTAAATTCTGTGTTGTGCATAGTGTAATAAACAAATTCCTTTAATGGAGTTTGTTGTAATGCTCGTTGTGTTTCGTTTAATTGGATTTTATTTTTTCGATTAATATTTGTAAAATTGTTTTGTAGGTGTGTAATTATTAAGTCTGTGATGAAAAGACTGACGATGAATTACTTGAGTCGGTTCTCTCGCAGGCGTCCGTGGGTAGGCGTAGATCGTCGCAGATTCTGATGTTGCTAAAATAAACACAAGTGATTTTACTTACTCCATTTGACGTTCTAGTCGGTTGACCAATTCGTCAATAAGTGAATCGGTAACTCGATTCTCATCGGTCACTGTCGCACGGTGCCACCTGTGGAAGTATTGCTGTAAATCTAACTCGTAATCGTACAGTCTGTTTAATAGAAGTCATCAACTCTTTTTGTACTGTTATTAATTTTAATTTATTAACAAATTTCGATAAATGTTGCAAAACATTACTTTATAATTTAACATAGGCTGTTTGCCTTGTCAGTCATTGACTTTACTTTTTATTTAGCTCTTAATCTCAGGGTATTGAAAATATTTAAATGGTTTAACATAAAATTACAATATAATTCTTGAACCTTGGTTCATTATGTTTACAAGTCTTCAGTGGTTCCTTTGAGCCTGCAAGGTACAAAAACAAGAAAAATGTCTGCGCTACTGTTGAACATTAGTAGGCGGAATTAATTATTATGACCAATAATTATATTAAATGGTTTCATAAATCATTAACATGGAACAAATATCGTCAACTATGTTCAACCTTACATTTGCTTTACGCATACTGAATTAATCTATAGAACGAAAAATATGATCTGAAACAGTTTCAAACTTATTAATGTATAATCGTAAAATTGACTATTACCAACATTGAATTGCCTCTAGGCATACTGACTCTAATATTCAGTAACAAAATAACATCGAAAGTTTATTCAGTTATTAATATGGTTGTTAAAATCACTATTGTTAATAGGATAACAACTCCAGGCATCCTGAATTGCAATAAATTATTAACTATTCCAAAATATCAGGTGTCTGCTTAATCTAAATATCAAAAAATACATCAGTTGTTAAATAATAAGTTCACTCAATGTTTGTTAATTATTTAAAATCCATGTTGGTTCTTGGTATCCAAGTCACGTAGGAATAGATTATAGATAAATAAATCACCTTGTATCCGTCATGTGACTTCGTTATACGTCGATTAAAATGACTCGTTTCGGACATATGCTCCATCATCAGATTAAATCACTCTATTGAGGTCGTTAACAGTTAAAATCACATGTTACACATATTTGTCAACGAATGTAACTCACTCGCTTTCTAAATGGTGCGCACCACAGCGAAGCCGATCGGACACTGAATTATTATTTGAGTTATTACGCCTAAGCAGGTTCAATGCTGTATCGTATAGCGGGTTGGATTTAAAATTTAAATGGTCATTCAATATGAAGTCTCAGCTGTTTATGTTATTATATGCCTACCCATAATTCATAAACACGACATACCGGTCAGACCACTCGTTAATTTTACCACATCGCCCGCATACAAAACAGCTAAGAAACTCGTCAAAATAATCAAAGAAAACATAAATTTAAAGAACAGTCATAGTGTCATAAACAACACGGATTTTATTAATAAATGTAAAGATGTCGATCTACTACCAAATTATAAGTTAGCATCGTTTGATATAGTAAATTTGTATACCAACATACCAGTAAAGGAAACACTAAATATCTTAAAAGAAAATTTATTAGAGAATAATAAATTAAATACACAGTCGATAAACGAGTTAATTTGTTTACTTGAAACTATTTTAGAACAAAATTACTTTGCTTTCAATAACCAATTTTTCATTCAGGATGATGGATTGGCCATGGGTTCACCTCTCTCTGGTCTATTGGCCGACGTTGTTAAAAGACGGTGTCCTGTGTATTATAAATTTTGTAATTTATAATTTGAGTATTGTTTTTTAAATTTGTGAACGTTATTAAGTCTCGTTCTGAGTGATTAAAAACGTCGTGTAGCCTGTGCGTCCTTACCTGTCCCTTCTCCGTTTTTATTTCTTCCCGATAGGCGCCAAATTGTTTTGCTAGAAACAATTAAAAGTTTTTATCTGGGTTGTTTTACAGTATGGTAGAGTTGATTCGAATTGTTCGCCAACTGGCTGGAACTCGAATCTCGCTTGAGTGGGGGAAACGTGTTACCAACGTAAAACAATGTTGGTTTTTTTACTCGCTGCTACAAAACACAACATACATAATATTTTTGAAAATAATTATTGGACGGTTATTAATGATACACACTTTTTTATTTGGCTCAGAACTTGTTAATCTTCATTAACGCTTATACACAATTGTGATTAATATAATATTTTTAGCCTCGGCAAATAATAATCGTTCACTCAGCGGAAGGCTGGGTTGGTAATACAATGTTTTTCTGTCGCCACGATCTGGCGTTGATTATTTATACACAATAAATTTACCAAATGAGTCCTTTTAAGTACGAAAAAGAAGTTTTAAAACAAGAGAATTAAATACAATATATCACTTTATAATCGTGGTAATTAAAATTGAACAAGGTTTACAGTAGATTTCAAGTTGTGGTGTTAAAGTGTGTGACGGTGTCATTTGTGTAATACATAGGTTATAATCATTTAGTTAGTATATATAAAATATGTTTCTTTTATCAATCCTTGAAAAAATAATACCATCAGTGATAGTGAGAGTTCACAGTTTAGTGAGAATTTTGAAAGAGAAATTATTTCAGATATTTAATCAATTCAGCAATACTTATCGTCAGTTACTAGGAAGTGTAGTGTCAATAGTTAATATAGGTTGGGTTCATCGATGTTGACTCTTCGTTCTTCAAATCTTGGGCTTCAGGTACGCCTTGCGTCTTCTTCTGGTTAGTTTACTTATTTTCAATACATCTGGATTTAATTAAGCTGATCCTTGGTCTGGGCTGCATGTGTCATCTCCTCGTCAGTTAGTTTGGTTCCTCTCTTCATAAAATAGGGTCACTTTTACTGTTTTATAATAAAATTTTGGGCCCTTCATGGCATGGCGTCTCTCCTCGTAAGCGTCACTATAGATTCTCTCGTTCCTAACTGAAAATCGTCAGTATTCTGCTATTGTCATGGTAACTCAAAGATTCTGATTGCTTAAATTTGACTTAAAACCATTGTTAGGAGATTTGAATTTTTATTTAAAATGGTTACAGATCTTCTGAATGCAGTTAATCTTCGGTATTCAATTTTAATTATTAAATATCATCACCACTGTTCGTATTTTGTTTCAAGGATTAATTTAACATCCAATAAGGTTGGGTTTACTGATGTATTAATATTTTGACAGTTATGTTGATATTGTTTAATTATACTGTTTTCTTAATTTACATGATTACTTTAACATTTCTTTCTTAATATGATTGCCTAATCGTCTTTTGTTGTTTACTTGCATTAGTTTTGCTAATGTTATAGTTTAATTCTTAAAAATTGCAGTTTTTGTTGTTTTACAGTTAGGCATTTGCCTAGGCCTAAACAGCAATTGGCTATTTTTCTTAAATTACAGAGATTACATTTTATTTTCCCCTTGTATAGGTTCTGATTTGTTTTATACATGATTTGTTCATTTGTTGAATGGTTTTATGTCTGTTCCATTGTAATTGTATGTGATTTTATTAGTTCCATATTCTGGCTTGTCTATTGTTATAACAGCTTTTTCAGTACCATTGAATTTGTCTGATTTTATTTTGTTTCTTATTACTGCTTTTGTTTGTAATGGAATTATTATTTCTTATTCCCTATTATTTAAAATATAACATTTAGTCTTATGGTCTACATAACTCCCACAGACATATTTCTATTCATTAAACATAATTATTTGCATGTCATTACTCACAATGTTCATTCTCTTCATCTCTTCATACTCTTTGGTGAGTTATCATTATTACATATTATAACAGATAAAAACGTAAACATTAATTAAATATTTGAATACAATTATATTTCCATATAACTAAATTCAAATGACATTAGGTCATTAACATGGAACTTTAATAACATTTTACCATATTATATTTAAATCCTTTTCCTATCATTTTATATTAATAGTATTTGGTTTTACCTCTGTACCTCAGCAATCATCTATACTGTGTATTATCACACTAATAGTCATTTTTTTCTGAAATACATTGGTAATAATATTATTTGCCAACTTAGAATTCTACTGGCTTTAAATTAAAATATGATAAGTAGTCAATACTACTACTACCTGAACTCTATTAATTACTTAACCTACTACACTTTGGTTTAGTTTGTGGTGTACACTGGTGTTCACTGATAATTGCTTTTAATTGCCACAGTCCTTTCGGTGTTTAGCAATTATTAGCTTTCACTCACCTTCACTATTCACTCTTAAATCTTTTACACTGATTTATTAGTGTTTATCACTATCAATGGGGTTCTATTTAAATTGGGTATTTTAACTATCATCTTGCACTCTATATTTGATTTAAGTGTCACTGGTGGGTATTGCTTACTTAAATTCTCTTTCTCATTTTACAAAATGTTCATTATTACTCTAATTCACTATCTCTCACTTTACTAGGTTCAATTATACCGTTAACAAGTTTATGTTGTATCAGACTGATTTGTCATAGTTATCTCTATTCATTTGGGTTAGTGTACCCTTCTAAAATTTAAGTTATTGAGATTTAACACTTCTCATTTTACATTGTTTGTCTGGGTTTACATTTATCATCATTATTTACAATTATTATTGATTGGTCTCTTTTCACTTGGTCTATCACTGGTGTTGTGCACTTTTACTGCTTTTACTTCATTTGGTGATGATCCATATATCCTTTCATAGGTGTTAGGGCTGGTTCTAGTTATCCATTTATCTTGTTACAATTCATACATCCTTATTTTAATGTTGTGGCTGTTTCTACTTTCATCTTCATTTGTTATTATTTATATATCCTTTCTTTTAGTGTTGGGGCTGGTTCTACTTTCTCACTTACAAATGTTCATTATTTATATATTCTTTCGTTGGTGTTGGGGCTGGTTCTACTTTCTCACTTACCATCTATTGGGTTATTATGGTTAAATCGCCATGTATCATTGTTTTCAACGTTTCTGTCCATTGCTTGTTACTTTTTTCTTATCAGAGGTTACTTTTATGATTACTTTCATATGCTTGATCGTATTATTATTTTAATTACCCATTCTTTTATCTCTGACTCATCCCTTTTAATCATAGTGTTAAGTATTTCATAATTTATTCTTATCATGTTTCTTCATTATTGTTTGTTGAAAATATGTACCATTACATATTGCCCTGCCACTAAAATTGATTATTTCAGCAAATATCGTTCAGGTTTTTGATTGAAATTATCAATAATTATTTCAATTTATTTTCTTAATCACTGGTTAGTTTTGAGCTATCGATTCTTACTATTTTTGAGTGTCAGTATTCTTCTTGAGTTTTGTATTATATTTTTTTGTTTAATGTTCTTATCCCTTTGACATCTAATTCCCTAACATTTTTCCCCTAACATTATATTGAATCGGATCGGAGGGGTACTTTTGACTCCATTGCTCCGCCGTCAATTATACATTTGATTGCTGGACTTATCTACAGTCAATCATTAATAAAATTATATAAGTAGTTTTAGTGTGACTATAAAATAAATATCATTGTAGGATTCTCCACATTATTATCATTTAGTTTATACAATACATTATTTCAAATTATAATCATTTTCTTTTATTCACACTCTTTAGCTCTTAGTGATGCGATAGTATTAGTGGGTATGATACACATATCTTTTTATTATTTGTTTTCTTTATTTTTCTTCCTTTTTTAACACTAGCTATTTATTAATTGGTTTCAGGATGTTTTTTCTTGTGTTTAATAATACTTTTTCATAGAGGATTGGTTATATGTCCCCTTTCTTCTTTGCGTCTTTGGGTCTACGATCTCATATGTGTTATTTTGATTGTCTTTACTTACTTTATAGGGTCCTGTGTAAAGTAGTAATAGCTTCTTGGCTATCCCTTCCATGGTGCTTGGTAATCCTCTGTTTCTAAGTAATATTTGCTTTCCAATCTGATATTGTATGGGTTTCGGTTGCATTTGCTTATATTTTTGTCTGATCTTGTCCGTCTTCTCTAGTATCTTATGGTGAAATTCCACGTCATCGAACTGATATTCTTCTCCATTTGGAAATTGAATTAAAGAAGTAATCTCTCTTCACCGCCTCCTCCATCGAAAATTGTGATCGGGTAAGATGTTTTTATCAAGTTGACAGGCTCTCGGAATTGAATTTCGCACTGATAATCTCTCACCTTCCCAGGTGTATCTCAAAATACGTGCTTGTATCTATTATACACTTCTATCAGTTGTTCAGCTTGTTGAACTGTTAATTGTGCGTTCGTTTTCTCTCTCTGGAAAGTTCGGATTTCTTCGATTTTTTCTTGCCATATTTCTTCATTGGCGGTCTCGTCACAAATTCCATTATTCGGTGTCTGTTCCCCAGTATTTCGGCATTTCTGAACATGATACATGGTTTTATTTGGCTGTATTTCGTCACTATTGGTCAATTCGGTTGTCCATTGTATGTCACTCTTCTTCAAAATTAGCTTGTATTTGCTTAAGTAAATTATGGCTGAGTACTGGCGCAGCATATCGTAACCAATTAGCATCTGGAATGGTAATCCGCTGGCTACTAAAAACGTCATTGTTACGGTACTGTTTGTCCGTCGCTTGTCAGTTCGAGTTGTACTTGTTTTCGGACGGTTCTATTTTGTCGTCCGGTCGCTCCTACAAGGACAATGTTGCTGATGGGTAGCGTAAGTATAATTGTCTTACTCGCTTCTTGGATCTTTTGAAGTTCGATACTGTCGATTAACGAAATATTTGATCCCGTGTCTATCATGATTTGTGTCGGTACTCCGTTAACTTTTGTTGATATATAAGCAATTTCGTTGTGTTTATTATCAGATTGGTTATTACTTTCCTCGAGCAATTCTTCTACAATATTTTTTAAATAGTTGTTTTGCACGATCGTAATTGTGCGTTCGCCGTTGGTTTGTGCAACGTTGCGATTTAACCCAATAGACTGGTTCAGTGGGGGTACAAGTAGCTTTTTCACTGCCGCTCCTAGTTTAACGTCATCTCGGACTGTTCGTTACGCCCATCTTGTTGACTAGTTGGCTGATTTCCGCTCGTTGACGGTCGGGGTTCAGGCTGGTTGTGATCTTCTTCGTATCGGTCACGCCTGTATACCTCTTGGCTACGACTTCGGCCCGTGTTTGATGTATTATCACGTCCGTAGTTACTATTACTGTACCGGTGTCCGTAGGCATTTCGGTCGACACTTCGTCGTCCCTGATAATACGACCTATTTCTCCCGTCACTTTCGGCCCTCACGTAATGTACTTGACGATAGTTACGATCTGTGTTGTTACGATTTCTATTGTCATTGTTGTTACTGTTGCAATTTGGCCGGTTGTAGTTTGTGTTATTCGGCCTATAGGGTTGATGTTGTGTATTATTTGGCCGGTTGTAGTGATTACTTTGATTGTTTGGCCTGTTGTTATTATTATAGCCGTTGTTTGGTTGGCTGGCCGGATTATTATTTGGTCTATTATGTGACTCGTTGGGCGGGTTATTCGCATTATTACGGCTGTTGTAATTCGGTCGGTAATTATTGTTGTTATATTGGTAGCCGTTCTGAAAATGTTTGGTATCGCCCCTGTCGTCCCGTTGTCGACTCCTACGGTAATATCGCTCCCTTTCGTAGTCTTCTAATAGGGCTGCCATGGATTGGATGGTTTTAATTTGACTACCCAGCCGCGCTCTGGAGACACCCTCTTCGTAGTGAAAGGCGAGTTTCGTCACTAAGCTTTCTTCCGGAATTTTCGGCTCCAGATTCCTTGCTAGGCATACTTTTCCCAGGAAGTATACCGTCCCTCTGGTGGCGTCATACCTGCCGAAACATATACTGTCTCGCACGATGTTTTGCGATGTTCATGGCTCGTAATTTCCCATCTCCCGTGTATTTCGGAAATCTCCTGTCGTATGCTCGTCATCTCCTCCTCGATTTTCTTATTCACTTTTTCGTTGTTCTCAGCCATCTTTTTGTCCAATACCTCCATGTTTCTCTGGCTGTCTTGCTTCAGTTCGTCCAATTTTTCTTCCATGGTTTTACTATTTTCGGCCATTTGCTGGCTTATTTTCTGGTTGTCATCCTTTACGTCGTCCATTTTCTTACTCAATGATTCCATATTTTTGTTCGTTTTATTTAATTCTCCTTTGAAATCTTCTTTTCCGTCATCAGTTTTCTTACTCAATGACTATATTTTTATTCACTGTTTCTTCCAGTTATCTTCCATCAGTATTCTCATCATTTCCATGAAATCTGCGTCTCCTGGCTGTGTGGGTTTCTCCGGTTGATTCTCTGGCTGCACGGGTTTGACTGGTTCTATGGGAGGTAACATTTGTTCGGCGTCCTCGACCTTGTCGCTCACTCTAACTTCCTTTTCGGCTTCCTTCGTCCGCCTCAGTGATGATGCCCTCTTCATCTTGTTCGTCTTCTGTCGTGCTTGCCGCTAGATATTTTCTCTTAACTCTAGCCTCACTAGTTGGTGCGCCACTTTGTAGCAAGTTTTTGTGTGACGGGTTTTTATGTGCCACACGTTGAATACGTCACTTTGTTAATAGACGCAGTTGTCTCGTGTTACAAATTTTTTGTAGTTTAATATTGTAGTTTAAATGTTTAAATTTGCGAACGTTATTAAGTCTCGTTCTGTGTGATTAAAAACGTCGTGTAGCCTGTGCGTCCTTACCTGTCCCTTCTCAGTTTTTATTTCTTCCCGATAGGCGCCAAATTGTTTTGCTAGAAACAATTAAAAGTTTTTATCTGGGTTGTTTTACAGTATGGTAGAGTTGATTCGAATTGTTCGTCAACTGGCTGGAACTCAAATCTCGCTTGAGTGGGGGAAACGTGTTACCAACGTAAAACAATGTTGGTTAGTTTTACTCGCTGCTACAAAACACAACATACATAATATTTTTGAAAATAATTATTGGACGGTTATTAATGATACACACTTTTTTATTTGGCTCAGAACTTGTTAATCTTCATTAACGCTTATACACAATTGTGATTAATATAATATTTTTAGCCTCGGCAAATAATAATCGTTCACTCAGCGGAAGGCTGGGTTGGTAATACAATGTTTTTCTGTCGCCACGATCCGGCGTTGATTATTTATACACAATAAATTTACCAAATGAGTCCTTTTAAGTACGAAAAAGAAGTTTTAAAACAAGAGAATTAAATACAATATATCACTTTATAATCGTGGTAATTAAAATTGAACAAGGTTTACAGTAGATTTCAAGTTGTGGTGTTAAAGTGTGTGACGGTGTCATTTGTGTAATACATAGGTTATAATCATTTAGTTAGTATATATAAAATATGTTTCTTTTATCAATCCTTGAAAAAATAATACCATCAGTGATAGTGAGAGTTCACAGTTTAGTGAGAATTTTGAAAGAGAAATTATTTCAGATATTTAATCAATTCAGCAATACTTATCCTCAGTTGCTAGGAAGTGTAGTGTCAATAGTTAATATAGGTTGGGTTCATCGATGTTGACTCTTCGTTCTTCAGATCTTGGGCTTCAGGTACGCCTTGCGTCTTCTTCTGGTTAGTTTACTTATTTTCAATACATCTGGATTTAATTAAGCTGATCCTTGGTCTGGGCTGCATGTGTCATCTCCTCGTCAGTTAGTTTGGTTCCTCTCTTCATAAAATAGGGTCACTTTTACTGTTTTATAATAAAATTTTGGGCCCTTCACGGCATGGCGTCTCTCCTCGTAAGCGTCACTATAGATTCTCTCGTTCCTAACTGAAAATCGTCAATATTCTGCTGTTGTCATGGTAACTCAAAGATTCTGATTGGTTAAATTTGACTTAAGACCATTGTTAGGAGATTTGAATTTTTATTTAAAATGGTTACAGATCTTCTGAATGCAATTAATCTTCGGTATTCAATTTTAATTATTAAATATCATCACCACTGTTCGTATTTTGTTTCAAGGATTAATTTAACATCCAATAAGTTTGGGTTTACTGATGTATTAATATTTTGACAGTTATGGTGATATTGTTTAATTACACTGTTTTCTTAATTTACATGATTACTTTAACATTTCTTTCTTAATATGATTGCCTAATGCCATATTTCTATTCATTAAACATAATTATTTGCATGTCATTACTCACAATGTTCATTCTCTTCATCTCTTCATACTCTTTGGTGAGTTATCATTATTATATATTATAAAAGATAAAAACATAAACATTAATTAAATATTTGAATACAATGATATTTCCTTATAACTAAATTCAAATGCCATTAGGTCATTAACATGGAACTTTAATAACATTTTACCATATTATATTTAAATCCTTTTCCTGTCATTTTATATTAATAATATTTGGTTTTACCTCTGTACCTCAGCAATCATCTATACTGTGTATTACCACACTAATAGTCATTTTTTTCTGAAATACATTGGTAATAATATTATTTGCCAACTTAGAATACTACTGGCTTTAAATTAAAATATGATAAGTAGTCAATACTACTACTACCTGAACTCTATTAATTACTTAACCTACTACACTTTGGTTTAGTTTGTGGTGTACACTGGTGTTCACTGATAATTGCTTTTAATTGCCACAGTCCTTTCGGTGTTTAGCAATTATTAGCTTTCACTCACCTTCACTATTCACTCTTAAATCTTTTACACTGATTTATTAGTGTTTATCACTATCAATGGGGTTCTATTTAAATTGGGTATTTTAACTATCATCTTGCACTCTATATTTGATTTAAGTGTCACTGGTGGGTATTGCTTACTTAAATTCTCTTTCTCATTTTACAAAATGTTCATTATTACTCTAATTCACTATCTCTCACTTTACTAGGTTCAATTATACCGTTAACAAGTTTATGTTGTATCAGATTGATTTGTCATAGTTATCTCTATTCATTTGGGTTAGTGTACCCTTCTAAAATTTAAGTTATTGAGATTTAACACTTCTCATTTTACATTGTTTGTCTGGGTTTACATTTATCATCATTATTTACAATTATTATTGATTGGTCTCTTTTCACTTGGTCTATCACTGGTGTTGTGCACTTTTACTGCTTTTACTTCATTTGGTGATGATCCATATATCCTTTCATAGGTGTTAGGGCTGGTTCTAGTTATCCATTTATCTTGTTACAATTCATACATCCTTATTTTAATGTTGTGGCTGTTTCTACTTTCATCTTCATTTGTTATTATTTATATATCCTTTCTTTTAGTGTTGGGGCTAGTTCTACTTTCTCACTTACAAATGTTCATTATTTATATATTCTTTCGTTGGTTTTGGGGCTGGTGCTAGTTTCTCTGTTACCATCTATTGAGTTATTATGGTTAAATCGCCATGTATCATTGTTTTCAACGTTTCTGTCCATTGCTTGTTACTTTTTTCTTATCAGAGGTTATTTTTATGATTACTTTCATATGCTTGATCGTATTATTATTTTAATTACCCATTCTTTTATTACCCATTACTTCCATGTTTCGAATAAAAATCTTAAAATCTCTGTTTTTTACTTAATCTTCAATAATAATTAATTAACACCATACTTCCTGTTAATTCACTGTTGTTTGCAGCTTTATTGTGCACTCTCCAATTAATTCGCTATAATATAAGCGTTAAATCGATGCACTCGACACTTAAAAGTTTTGGGGTTAGGTTGCGCCCAATGTTTACATTTACTACCGCACAGCTGATATGGCTTGAAAACACCTGTTTTCGCGCACAGAAATTGCCGTCATCTCGCGTCGCTAGTCTGAGGTAGAATGTTTGTCATTTTATGCTTCTTCGCTGTTCCAACTTTAGGATCACATACCCCCCGGTCGATTTTGATCGATCCCATTGGTTCAAAAAGGCTGCCATTCTATCCAGCGAGGTCACCCCCCTCGTGGATTAATTAATTTGCAGAAAATTGTTAGCGACTTTGGGTTTGAGAGTATTGTTTGTTGCCTTCTCTTTTTTTCCCAAAATAAATAGAATTCCTTCAAAATTGGTTTAACGTCCTTGTTATATGAGTAATGTTTAATGTAACCACACCATGTTATTACAATTGATTTGTTCTTTAAAATAAGTCCTCACAAGACATGTGTGAGTTTGATAATAAGAAAGTTAATTTCTTACTTACGACTTATTACATATTTCTTATGGTTTTATATGATTAATTGGTAAAATTGACCAAGTGATGATTACATTTCAATCATATGGTTCCTTTCAAGTCCATTTAAGATAATATCTAGTACAATGATTGTCTAAAATTAATAAAACTACAATATTTGATCCCTGCTTCCTATGGCCTAGAGCATGGTCGATTTGATTCACTCTATTTATTGACATAATTTGTTCTGTTCACTTTTTTACAGTGATGTAGACATTCTAAGATGTCCATTACAACTTCTGGACAGCTTAGTTTTCATTAGAATACAATTATTTTCTTGTTTCTAGTCTCATTTACTGTTCATTGTCTTAGTATGGTATGTGTCATTATGATTTAATTCAGAATTAATGATATACCCATTTTTAAGTGGTTCTTTTAGGTCTAAATAGTCTTTACAGTTTAAAGATTGTTTTAAAATGGTTGGCCTCTTATAATTACATGTGATATTGATAATAATTCACTAATACTTCTTGCATCTAGTGTGGTCAGGCAGTTACCTTAATTTTCCTTAATTCTGGGTAAATTAACATTTCATTATATTCATTTCATACTATAATAGTGGTAATACATATTGTATTGCACTTTATGTCATTGTTTTTTACTGGTTTACAATATTATAGAAATTATGAGTGTGTTTAATGTGTACATCTTTCTGTCCAATTTCAGTCTGTGTATTTGCATTAAACACCACACATACCGCTTTTAATTAATAGAATTGTATCACTAGGTTCATCTTTATAATGTCTACTTTCATTATTGTATAACTTACACTAGTTTACATTGTTTTGATCTTAATTTATGCTAATTACAAGTTGATTTGTAACCGAGTTGAGGTTACCTGGGACCCCTTTGACAGCAATGGTCTATGTTTTGGCTTTCTGGTTTCAATGTTTTACAGGTTATTATTTGATACTTTTACTCTTGTTAATTATTATTTATTATTTCTTTATGATTTCTACCTGTCTACAGGTGATTACTAGGTTCTCTTTTAGTTATCTTACTTGGATTTGCCTGTATTAAAAGCATGCATGGTATATTGTTCTTACTAAGATACTTAATTCATTCTTATCATTCATGATTTTCTTTCATGGTTTTGATTTGTTTAATTAATTGTATTCTTTTCTTAGAATAAAGAGTTTTTGTCATGGTTTGTCTTTGGTAATAGTTTGTCTATGTCTGTGTCACTTTACTGTTTCTTACTTCTGTAGATTCCTTGTTTTATTAGCTTCCTTCTCTGTTAGTATATATTATAGGCACATTGTATGACAGATTTGTTAATTCTTCTTTATTTGTTACTTGTGTTTATTTATATTCTCTTCCGTCTCTTATTACTGCTGATTGTCATTATACGTTAGTTTTGTCCTCTCACCATATCTATTGGGTCATTTGGTTAATCACATTATTATGTTGTCTTCTATATTTTCTTCTTCATCACTATTTATTATTCCTCGTTTGCTGAGTTAATTATATTACTGGTTTTATTTAGTTCTTGAACCGGATATAATACTTAGTACACATTTATTTATCATTCCTTTCCTAGGTGTTCTTGTGTTAGTTTATGAGTGTTTCTTTCTTTATTTTGGTTGTTAACTTTATGGTGAAGATCAGTGGCGGCTTGCCCATAAGGGCTCTCGGAAGCAGCCCTCCCAATAAAATAAAAAGTAATAATTAATTATTAATTTTTCACCAAATCAATTAAAAAAGTTCCTATACGCATCAAAACAATAATACAATGGAAAACATTGGACGTTTAAAGTCCGGAGTTGAGTTGCGGGCGTTGGCCATAGAGCCCAAAGCTACTGCGTGCAGTGTAAATGGAAAATACAGCATACAGCTCTAACCGTGCGGTGACGTCAAGCATGTGCAAATCATCTCAGCCAGCGCCAGCGGCCAGCAGTGTAGTAGTTATTGGCACTCCTTGTTTGCAAACAGAGTTATTGTGTTTAGTGTGTGATTAATGTGTGTCGTAATGAATAACACGGATTCTAACTTTGTAATTACGAATGATGTAAGTAAAATTATTAGCCAAGTGATAAAGAACTTAGAGCACAGGGTTGAACTTAAAAGATTAGGGCCTCCTAGGCCTAATATGGTGATTAATCAAGTACAAAAATCCACTAAGAGTAGGAATAGCTACAATCGGAAATTTAGTATTCATTTGTATGATTATGCTGATTGGTTGTGTGGGTGTGGAATAAAAAAACTCATTTTTCTGTTACCCGTGCATAATAATGGGCGTACAGGATCGCACCTGGACTGTAGATGGTGTCTCGGATATTAAGCATTTGAGTGAAAAACTTAAAAAACATAAATGCGTGTATCGAGTATGCAGTACTTGGGAAGGTTGACATTACATCTCAGTTAGACAGTGCATATAGATTAAGAATTCAAATGTTAAATGAGGAAGTATCAAAAAATCGGTACATTTTAAGTAAGTTGATTGATGCTGTGAAGTTTTGTGGGGCTTTTGAACTTACATTAAGGGGGCATGACGAAAGTGGCACTAACACATCTAACAACCCTGGCATATTTCGTGGTCTTGTCAACCTAATGGCAGAGTTAGACTCTACATTAAAACAACATATTGAAAAAAGCAATAACCGAGTATTTTTAGGGCTTTCCAAAACCATCAAAAATGATTTACTTGATTCCATATATGCCGTGTGCTTGGAAATTATATGCGACGAAATTACTCAAACTAAATATATTGCTATTGAAGCCGATGAGACAACTGACTGTGCTACATTGTCTCAGCTAGTGTTTGTTGTCAGATACGAGTTAAATGGGGTTGTAAATGAAAGATTTGTCAGTTTTGTAGTACCCAAAGGTCATGACGCAGCATCTGTTAGTGAAGCAATTTTTAACGAGCTGGAAAAGCTAAAAATTGACAAAACACCTGAAAGAGTGATTGCTCAAAGCTACGATGGCACTTCTGTCATGAGTGGCCAGCACACAGGTGTGCAGGCAAGAGTCAAAGCTGTGTACAAAAATGCACATTTCGTACACTGCTACGCGCATCAACTAAATTTGATCATTGAACGCTGCGCAACACAAAATAAACAGATAAAAATATTTTTCAGTAATGTTGAAGCATTTTCATCCTTTTTTTCACAATTGACTAAAAGAACAGCAGTACTTGACAACATTATGAAAAAACGAATACTAAAGAGCTCTGGCACTCGTTGGAACTTCAAGTCTAGAATTGTCAGCACATTATTTAAGTATAAAAATGAAATAGAAGAATGCTTAAATAAAATATTAGACGACGACAGCAATGATTATACAACTGTAAACAAAGCAGTTGGTTTAAGCAACCTTCTTAAAGACAACGATTTCATTTTCTGGGTAACATTTTTTAATAAAATAATGCCCCTTTGTGATATTTTGTACAACGAGCTTCAGAACAAGACAATCGACTGCATCAAGGCCTTAAAATATATAGGTGAATTTAAGTCTATAATCCAAAAAATAAGAAACTTGCCTGCGGTTGACCAGCCCAGTTCTAGCGAACTTGATGGAACTGAAAATGATTTATCTTGTTCAGGCCCCAGTAGAAAACATGGCCGATTTGAAGATAGAAGACACATTGTGGCAAAAGAAGTGTGTGATGATATCATGACTGGAATTGACAATTGCTTTAATTTCTTAGATCATTTGTCGGTAGCGAAGTTATTTCAGCCAAGTTTGTTTCCTGAGTTCAAAAATAAATTTCCTGAAAATGAATTAGAAATTGCTGTAAATTTATTCCAGTTGAATAAAATAGAACTGAAACAAGAGTTGGTAGTAATATACAGTAGAAGTGATTTTTCTGAGGCAACAGGCTCATTATGGTTGCTTAATTTTATTTATGATAATAATCTGAGAGATGTGCTTCCCGAATCAGTGAAATTACTTCAGATCATCTGCACAATCCCAATGACCACTGCAGAAAGTGAAAGATGTTTTTCAACTTTAAAGCGAATAAAGACTTTTACCAGGAGCACAATGAAAGAAGGTAGACTCAGTGCACTCGCCATGTGTTCAATTGAAAAGAAATTATTATCTACCCCCAATTTCAATGAACGTGTGATCAACCACTTCGGTGCACAGAAGGAGAGGAGGATGGACTTCTGCTACAAACAATATAACTAAAGGTATGAATTTTCAGTCGTAGATTAATTTATTTTTGATATTAAATGTGACTAAGTATATTTAAAGTGGTAGAAGATTAATACCTTGTTACTTAATACAACTTCCTCCTGAATTCTGATGCTTGGTCTAATTTTAAAAATATAGCTTTCACATTTGCCCTGTGGTATATAGCTATGTACTTCTGTTCTATAAAATATTTTGAATTTCCACTCTTATTATTCACATATCTTAAAAATAAAATACTTACAGTAAAATCAAATGTTATAAGTAGACTAATTTTGACAATTTTATAAATTTATAAAAATACATACAAGAAAGTGAATGAGTGTGTGTATCTGTGTGTGCGCGTTCGCGTGCGTGTGTGTTTGTGTAGAGATAGTTATGACCTTATGAAAGAGCCCCTCCCATGTTCATAACGACAAGCCGCCGCTGGTGAAGATATGTACTGTTACAATAGGCACAATAAAAAAGTTTGGGATCAGTAAAAGGCCTATATTTCGTACTTCAGTGTTGGTGGCTCTCTAGTTGTGACCGTAACAACAAATGGTAGAACATGCTACAGCGTTGAATGGAAATCAGTGCAATCTACATGCACAACTTCTATTTTCAACATAGGGATCTTGGTGGTCACAGTTGAGTTGCAACCACTCACTCTATACACATACATGACTATCTCTTTCTCTCAACTCCCCCCTCCACTATCCATCCTCTCATCCTCTCTCAATTGCTGTGGCTGAGGTTAGGGTGAGGTTGTATTTGAAATATCTACCGGGCTGTTTGGCTGTGGTCCAAGATTTAAATTAAAACCAAACGTTTCAGCAGCACTGCTGGCTGCCATCTTCAGTGGATATTCAAGTCTACCTAACGTGGGGTGTCGTACGTCAGTCCTACAGTACTGTGATGAAGGCTGTGGTGACAGTACTGTGGGCCCCGCGTACAGCACCCTGCATTAGGTAGACTCGAGTATCCACTGAAGACGGCAGCCAGTGGTGGTGCTGAAACGTTTGGTTTTAATGTAAACCTTGGATCATGGCCAAACAGCCCAGTAGATATTTCAGATACAACTGACACTGGCCGTGAAAGCCTTAGAACAATATTAGGGTGAGGTGTTTACATACACTTTCCCATGCTGTATCCGGTATAGTATACGTTGTTTGAAATTTTTAATTTTAACTGTTTTCCATTATTGGTTTGTTTATGGTAGAGTTTTACGTGAAATTACAAGAAGTGCGATTGTGTTAGTGAGTGAGTTTGTGGTAAATAAAACAACGAATTTTGTGTGTGATTTACTAGAAAAACCATTTTTACGTAATAGTGATGAACAAATATGAGAAATTAAAAGATTAGGACAACCTGTACCGGATCTTGAATAGTTCAAGATGTTAAGTCTGGTAATAAACAATATCATAGGTCTTTTAAAAGTGAATATCATACCAAAACAGGTTGATTTTGTGGATGTGATATTAAAATGCCTTGTTCTGTTTCTCTTGTTTTCTATTTGGTGGAGAGGATCCTTGGATAGTTATGTCACATATTAATCACTTGTCTGATCATATAAAAAACATAAGTCTGTAAACTTGCACATGAAAAATGTCTTCCACTAGCTTTTTTTGGGACTATAAACATTTTGAAACAGTATGATTCTGAATATAGGCACAGTATTTCCTTGCACAATGAGAAGGTTAGGAATAACAGATATGTGTTAAATATTATAATAAACTGTGTTCATTTCTTCTGTGGGGCTTTTAAGTTGGTATTAAGGGATTACGATGAATCCGATTCCTCTTCTAACCCAGGTGCAATAGTTTTTAAAGACATTTAGACAAAAATCTAAAGCATATCAAAACAAATTTTTCAGTATAATGTTGGAGGTGTGACATGAAAAAATATGGTAACTCAAAAAGTAAGAGAATCTGATTATATAGCTGTTGAGATTATTAATCTCTTGTAAAATAATAAAGTAAATGAATCATATGAGACCAGTGACGTTCCTAATGTATTTGTAGTATGAATTTTAAAACTAGAACTTGATGGCATGTTGATATTAGTACTTTTATAGATTATAATATTTCAGACATTAGCCATCGTTTTTAGAAACAATTCTAATCACGTTTTGACCTTTAGAAATGTGAGGTCGTCCTCAAATGTAAATAACTTTTTACATCATATCTATCAACACAAAAAAGTATTGTCACAACTTCCAACAAAAAGATTATTAAGTATTTAAAAAAAAAATTATTTACCAGAAAGGGCACCTTATTAGGATTTCAACTCTGACCACAAAAGAAAAGAAAACAACAAGGTAAGTAGGACAAGTATCTCCTCTGTTATACCTTTCCCAAGCAGTGGGGGATGGGGCTAAACTATGTGCAACACATCACCGCCCATCTTCAAGTGAACAAAAACCTGTTCCCAACATTCACTTTTTCCACCTTTCCAAATATTCTCAATTATTCGTACATCAAATTGTGGAAATATGTTTACTTGCCTAATACAATTATTTTCAACTGAAGTTAAAGATGTATTTTCTTTTTAACAAATTACTTTCCTTCCCAGTAATTTCTAAACTGTCTCATAATACTTTGTGGTGTTCTTCCCACACATGTTCTGCCAATTTTGACCTGTTACATTTACCTAGTCTCACATCTTTTCTATGTTTAGCCAGGCGAACTTCCAGAGGCCTTCTGGTTTCTCCCAGGTACTGCTTCCCATATTCACAGGGGAGACTATAACATTTTTATATTCCAATTTGGTACTATTGGGCTTGGTTGTACACAGAATTTTGCCTGTGGCTGTAGAGGAATGAAAAACAATCTGGAGTCAATGTATTTTTCGATAATCCTCTTAATCCTTTCCAAGGTACCTCTAATATACAGTATTACTAAACTACCTTTCATTTCCTAATTGTTGTTAATATTTTCTTTTTTTATTTTTATGTTTATTATTTGTCATTTTATAAACCAAGTTCTTAGTACATTCATTTAATAAAAATAAAGTTGTCACTAAACTTATTTCTATACACAAACATTTATTCATATTTATGTATAATTACTACCAAAATATGGTACATACGTGTACTTACCGATTTGGATTACTGGAGCGCTCGGGCTTTTCTTTTTACTATACTTTTTACCTAAGGGGCCAGGATTCATTAACAGCGAGATTTTTGATTCAAAGAAGGTGACACAAATGATAACACTGTTTTTAGAGTGAAAGTAACTATCAAATTTTAATTTCCAAAGTAAATTCAGTATATAAAACCATGTGCCCAAAATGGCGTCATACAATGTTACAAAAAACAAAATGGTGGCGATTTTAATCAACCTTATTCATTCTTAATATTCTCTTTTTGGTCTCTAATCAAGATCATTAAAACTTTTATCTTTATGCTGCCGCTCTAATTATTTACTAACTTGTATTTTCGTTTGCACACAAACCAATACCCCCAGCAGAGATATCCATGGCCATGTGCTCACTCACACACTCTCACACACGTTCACCCTATTACAAGTACATTTGATCAATTGGTTTATTTTCGATTAATGAGCTCATTAAAATAATAAAGAAAATGATAAAGGTTTGACTTCTCTCAATGGTGATATGCGCTGCTCCCTCGCTGTTTTTGGTTGGGTCCCAGGTGCATGGCCAGTGTTCGCCTCATGTTTTGTTGTTTTAATTAAAATGTTAGCACTGATTTTACATGTTCTGTTTTTTAACTGTTATTAAACTTGAGCCTCTATCGCTCCACCATCACAATTTTAATTGAGAATCTAGTTGTGTTAAGCTTTTATGGTAAAACTGATCAGACAGCGATACATCGCTGCTGACCCTTTGAAGAACTACGTTGAATTGAGACAGAGGCATATGCAAATTTGTGCTTGTGTGTGTGCATTTTACGTCATCAAGCTTTGTCAGACGGGACAACGCCTAGTTGCATGCGTTGTAGTCAGTGCGTCATTGTTTTTTGTTATGATGGAACAGCGTTATTATCCAATCACAATGCATATTTAAAGTCATTCGTCACAAACATCGCCATGTCCTTGACCGGCTCTCGCACGTCCAACGGTGACCTTGGCATGGTACTCTTACTGAATCTGCTTTGTTCCTTCGTATATAGGGACAATGGACCTAACCATTCTGTATTTGATAATTATACAATAAAACATTGGAAAAAATACCTTCAGATCCCATAATTACAGTATTGGGTCATTATGTACTGTTACAAACCCCCTCAATGAAAGATTTTGTGTCGAGACACAAAAACTTTCATTGACTCATTCACACTTTCCTAAAAGGATCAGCCTAGATATGTCACCACAACCCCCTGTAATGTTACTATATAAAATTTGTCATCACTTACCCTTGGTCCAATGATGCTGATCGCACCCTCTGACCTTACTGGACTTCTCCGGAGAGATCCCTACACCATAAGGCCATGAGGCACTCTACGCTCCTGTTCTGACGCTCCAGCCAGCCCAGGACCGCGGTCACAACACCACCAAACTCTGAAACATTGAATACAAAAATTTAAAATAGTGGTCTAGTACACTTCCATATCTACAACTGATATGTTCCCTTTTAGACGCATTGGTTTGTGTTTGGGGCATTGGTTTGTTCTAATTTAAAAGTTTAACATAACAACAACAAGACTCTAACATATACTGATTTTTTACCACCGCCAAACTCAATCTCTTCCTTGTAAGAAAACAAACTATATATGTATATAACTACAAATAACACAATACATAAACAATTCTTTAATATTCCCCAAAACACCTTCACCTAATTATTTCTACAAATTCCACTTACAACTACTATGGCAGACAAGTTTATTCTTCAAATTTTATTACTCAACTTATAATCATTTATCTCTTTTGCAACGGGTATCATACTATACTTTGCTCAACTTCATTTGTACCTTTAGACTTTCAACCTTTAAAAGCTACTATTCTTTAACATTTGTTACCGTCATTACCCCTGTAATGACCTCCTAACCACACACTACTATCAACATAATAAAAACATCATAGAACATTGAACATTACACATTAACATTGTTACATTTACATGACTTGTACCAAAACTTTATCACATCATTACTATCAACAATTCTCTATTAACTTTTAATTATTTAACATTCATCATATGAGATTCTATACAACAATTTCAAACTTATCATTTACCTTTCAGTTACATTTACCTTCCTACCATGGATTTTCCTTTTCTAACCCTTTTATTCTTACTAGTTTGGGTGACTCTCTATTATTCACTATTTTCTCTGTCTTATTTTGGCATTTGTCAATCTAACCTTACTCACCTCTTTTTTACACTAACCGCTTCTAACCATTAACATAATATGACACCAATATCTCTATAATAACCCCCTTCACTAATCCCATTTAAAACCTCTGGCACCGCTCATTTTTTGTACTAGTATGTGTGTTCCCTATCTATGCTCATTCCCTTATTGGTTCCTGGCCCTTTCAGGTAACCCTTTCCGGCACACAACGGTCCCTTCCTGTCCCAACACCTTTCGTTGCAGACTCCCTACACCAATACCCTTATTACACAATATCACCATCAACAAATATATATATATACCATTCACATTACTCACCTCTACATATAATCACTAACCACTGTGTCCCTAAAATATCTAACACCTCTTTATATATTATCAGTATCTCAACACTTTATTTTCACTAACTCCCATTAACTCTATTTAACTAACTCCAATGCCCTCATTTATAATTATTACCCAAACTCTTTTACAACATTTTACGTTAATATATATCACTAGAAAATTCATCACTTATCTACTAACAACAATACATCTCCATATCCAAATATATTACCTGCTTCATTTATTAACCATTAGAATCTGAATCTCATAATATCATTTAAACTTTCTTCAGTTATTTAAAATTCTACAATACATGTTTACATAAAAAATACACAAAATACACAACAGCAAAAATACACAAATACACTGCCATTAATACACAAAAATATACAATCCACATTACCAATTAATCATTTACCAAAATCAGTCATAAACAGTCCATTTTAAAACACTGTCCACATAATTAAATGTTTATAAACACAATAAAATGTTTACCCTCCATCGTCAAATAATAGTCTTATCTTACGTATACATAACTCATTTTTAATTAAGTACATTATATCATCTTTTGTAATATAATAACTATGTTCGATATTTCTGATCGAACCGGTCATTCTTTTCATTTTCCGAGGTTGGCACTATGGCTTTGTAGAGCTCATACCTGCACGTGAATTTTTAGCTCTGTCATACGCCAGCCATCTCAGTGTCATCATCCACGAGTCGGGCCCTTCTCGGCAGGTAGAAATCCATGTTTTTCACCCATCCTTTTCCCAACCAGTCTATCCTGCCTTGAGTGTCAGGATCACCCAGTCGCGAGATACGGTAAGTCATTTTATGTTATTTATGTCTTGTTAGCAATTCTGCATGCTACTGCTATAGAGCTCACCAGAGGCTATTAAATTATCAAGTAAGAAAGCCGTTACTTTCAATTTTTTAAACTATTATCTTACAAACTATTTAAATTTATTTTGTACATTATACCATAGTAATACTCTGCAGGATTACTCCACATTACTATATCATAAAACTTGTCAACATTCGGTATGGTCCAGTCACCCTTAGTGTAATTAGTCATAATTAGGTATTTTATCAAGTCATTATTGTTATCAACATCATCTCCTACTGCTGCTATATCAGCTTCAATCCAAGGTAAGTATTTATTATATTTATCACTTCTCTCTCCACCTAACCTTTCTATCAACTCTTCATAATTTCTATTTACTCTATATAACTCCATCTCCCAATTATCACACAACTCTCTTTCACAATAACTCCCATCATAACCCCAAATCACATTCTCTCTCTCAATATATGCAGGGGACACTACAACGTTATTCTTGCACCACCTATCAGGTGCACAAAAAATCCAGGGACAACTATTTGCAGACCTTTTGTCTCCAAAATCTACATCGAAGGCACTCTTGTCCTTCCTAAAAACATGTATATCACCCCCAAATACACCATTAAGGGAAAAATCTAACCCCTGCAATTCTTTTACAATTATACTCTCTCTACACACTCTCTTCAACCCTTCAACACACATTATCATTCCATCATTATTATATTCTATTCCCCATAAAACCTCATTATTACTACCCCTGTTTACATAATCATTTTCCAATATCATACTTTTATTTATATTATCATAATTTTCTACCCCACTTACCTTATCATCTTTGTTTATCTCTAACTTGTCTACCTTGTCAATATTACAATTTTGTCTCTGTATTTCATTTTTTGATTTTTCTAATTTCTCCTCTAATTGATCTAATTTTACATTTTGTAAGGTATTTTGTTTCTTGAGCTCATTCTCAAAACTATCTAATTTTACATTAAATGTACTATTCATTTGGTTGAATTTGTCTTCAAATTTAATATTCTGTTGTTCAAATTTGTCACTAATTAAAGTGAATCAATCTTCCAACGAGATTTTATTTTCAACTGTTTTAGGTGTTGAGCTGGCATGTCTTTCTAATAAAATAGATTCTGTATCTGTATTATCCATTTCTAGACTATTATTACTTTCTGCCATTGTTAATTTAACTATTTAAATGACTATTTATCTTTATTCGTAATTAATTATATAATTACTAGTTACTTTGTTTCGTCAACATAACCTCTTGTGCGCTAGGTTATGTCCCTTCTTATATCACCTTCTTTGTCTCTAAATCTGGCCTGTTTTATATAAAGTGATTTTATATAATGTCCATAGTTCAGGCGCCATTTGTCACTACACTTAAATATAATCATGTCCCTAGTTCGGGTCGACATTTGTCACTACACTTACTACTACACACATTTATTTATATTTATAAATGTATAATTACTACCATAATATGGTACATACATGTACTTACCGATTTGGATTACTGGAGCGCTCGTGCTTTTCTTTTTACTATACTTTTTACCTAAGGGGCCAGGATTCATTAACAGCGAGATTTTTGATTCAAAGAAGGTGACACAAATGATAACACTGTTTTTAGAGTGAAAGTAACTATCAAATTTTAATTTCCAAAGTAAATTCAGTATATAAAACCATGTGCCCAAAATGACGTCATACAATGTTACAAAAAACAAAATGGTGGCGATTTTAATCAACCTTATTCATTCTTAATATTCTCTTTTTGGTCTCTAATCAAGATCATTAAAACTTTTATCTTTATGCTGCAGCTCTAATTATTTACTAACTTGTATTTTCGTTTGCACACAAACCAATACCCCCAGCAGAGATATCCATGGCCATGTGCTCACTCACACACGTTCACCCTATTACAAGTACATTTGATCAATTGGTTTATTTTCGATTAATGAGCTCATTAAAATAATAAAGAAAATGATAAATGTTTGACTTCTCTCAATGGTGATATGCGCTGCTCCCTCACTGTTTTTGGTTGGGTCCCAGGTGCATGGCCGGTGTTCGCCTCATGTTTTGTTGTTTTAATTAAAATGTTAGCACTGATTTTACATGTTCTGTTTTTTAACTGTTATTAAACTTGAGCCTCTATCGCTCCACCATCACAATTTTAATTGAGAATCTAGTTGTGTTAAGCTTTTATGGTAAAACTGATCAGACAGCGATACATCGCTGCTGACCCTTTGAAGAACTACGTTGAATTGAGACAGAGGCATATGCAAATTTGTGCGTGTGTGTGTGCATTTTACGTCATCAAGCTTTGTCAGACGGGACAACGCGTAGTTGCATGCGTTGTAGTCAGTGCATCATTATTTTTTGTTATGACGGAACAGCGTTATTATCCAATCACAATGCATATTTAAAGTCATTCGTCACAAACACCGCCATGTCCTTGACCGGCTCTCGCACGTCCAACGGTGACCTTGGCATGGTACTCTTACTGAATCTGCTTTGTTCCTTCGTATATAGGGACAATGGACCTAACCATTCTGTATTTGATAATTATACAATAAAACATTGGAAAAAATACCTTCAGATCCCATAATTACAGTATTGGGTCATTATGTACTGTTACAAAATACACTAATTCTAATGCTGACAGAGACTGTTTCAAAAATATTATATATAAGTTTTGCTACAAAACTAGTTTTTGTCAACAGGCAACAACTCAACATACTACTCATGCCACTCAGTTTTTCATGTTTATTATTTCCCAAATTCCATACCTATTAAAATTCTAGCTGAAATTCTTTAACCATTGTTTTGTTTTAGGAAAACTAAGAAGGCTGCATTGCTCTGCAATTATGAAGTAAGTTGAATATTTAGTATACTGGGAAGCACTTCAGTATGATTTCAGTACTTCAATAGTATAGTCAGTAAAAATAAAAATATGTCTACAAAATGTTCACCTACCCTCTCCATTAAATTTTATTATGAACAGTTTTTTATAATATTGAGATTTCAAATACATTCATACTGTTGGTTTGATAGGTAAATAAAAAGTAGTTTTTGTAGTGCTAAAATTACAATAAGATCTTTTGACATAACTTTTTTATGTGGACTGAATAAATTGCAAATAAATTCAACCTTTTTTTTTGAGTGAAGAGGAAGGTAGGAAACTTGAACAGTTCAGCAAACTCAGATGATCTTGTACGCGAATATAGATAAAGTAACTGGCATTTATGTACGTCTAAAATGCACAGTGATAACCTGGCCTGCATAAACTGTTTACAAAAGATGTTAGTTTTTTCAGACATAGTTTGGGCTGCACTTAGTGAGTCAGAGCAAATAGTAGGTAGTAACTCGGTTGAACTGATTGAAAGTTTAAAGTAAAATAAAATAAATAAGGAGAATAGCGTGTCAGTTAGTAAAATACTAATCTTGAAGTTACAGTTTTACAAACAGTAATATAAACTGACAGTAATACATGTTTTAAGTAGAGACAGTACATTGTTGAGCATAAATGTAATAAAAGTTCTCCATTTCTTTCTGTTTAAAAAAATTTAAAAATTATATACTTAAAAGTTTATTGTGACATAAAAAAAAAGTAAATAAAGAGAAGGAGTCCTCTTTAAAACAGTATCTGATTGTCACTTGTATAATTTTAAGCAAAATATAACAGTTAATCTCAAAATATCCACTAAATTTGTTATTTGTTATGATTAATTGCAAAAATCACTATAAACAACAATGTCCCTTCCTAAAGTAGTAATAAAGCAAGTTCAGTAGATATAGTTACTTTAATGAGGGTTCTAAAGAAAAGGTAAATGTTCCTCAGAGTCTTCAAACAAATGCTGGAACATTTTAGTTGAAGGTGTGAAACATATCAATGCAGAATATGTAAGAAAGGCAGATTAGAAGTCTCAAAAACAAAAGAAAAGACAAAGAGTGAAAAGAAGACTGTTAAAAGGGAAGAGACAAAGATACAAGCAAGTGAATGATATATCCTAACATGGGACACTAATGTTCTAAATAAAAGTTGAAAAAAATTGTTTATCTAAAATATTAGTGTTCTGCGTCAGAAAACTCTATACGTACAGTAGAAGCCCGATATAGCGCGGTCCGATATACCGCGGATTCGGATATAATGCGGTGAAGAGTATGTCGCCCGTTATTAGCGAAAATTCTTACTTGTAGAGAGTGAGTAAATTATGAATTGTTTATCGTGACTTCCGTAACCACATTGGAATGCGTTGCGTTTATTGTAAACAAAGGCTTGTTGTTGGAAACAGCGTTGTAAACAACAGCCAGAATTGCCAGTTCAAGTGTACCTGTAGACATAAACAATTGCCCCGTATTTACAGTCTCTACGTTTCTAAGAATTCATGCCAAGGCAAGCAGCCAACTAAATCCCTTCTCTCCCTCATAGTGTACTCTTATATTACAGTATAAGATCATACTCTGATATTATCTTATCAAAGTGTATAGTCTTTGTCATAAATTCGCATAGTGTAGAGTTTTGTGATGTCGCAGAAAAGAAAAGCATATTCTGTGAGTGATAAACTCAAAATAATTGATCGTGTGAAGAACAGAGAGTCAAAGGCAAGTTTATCACGTGAGTGTGGCATCCCAGAAGGAACAATTAGAGGGTGGATGAAGGAAGAAGATAAACTTTTAAAAGTTTTGTGAACACAGTTGAAAGTGAAGTGGGGTTGCAAAGAAAAAAGACTAAAGTAGGTAAGGATAGTGAACTAGATGAGTGTCTGTACAGGTGGTTTTTAATAAAACGAAGTGAAGGTGTGCCACTGTCAGCACCAGTTATTAGAGCTCAAGCTGTGAAATTCCATAGTGATTTACATGGCAACAGTGACTTTAATGCATCTGATGGGTGGTTTTCACGATGGAAATCTCGTCATGGTATAAGCCAGATAAGCATTGAAGGGGAAGCACGATCATGTGACAGTGAAGCTGCAGCACTTTTTCCTCAGGCATTAAACTAAGTAATGATCGATAACGATTTAAATGACCATCAAGTGTATAACTGTGATGAAACTGCTCTGTATTTTCGATGCTTCCTACCAGAACTCTGGATGTGAATAATTCAATAAATAAATCTGGATTAAAAATAAATAAGGATAGAGTTACCCTCCTGTTTGCCACAAATAAATCAGGCAGCCACAAAGTTAAACCTCTCTGTATAGGGAAAAGCCGAAATCCTAGATGCTTTCAACATGTTAACATGACGTCATTACCCATCACATATCGTAATACAAAAAATGCTTGGATGACAAGTGATATTTTCGGTAAATGGTTCCATGAAGAATTTGTTCCATCTGTGAGAAGCCACCTGCGGTCATTCAACCTCGAAGAAAAAGCTGTACTGACCCTTGACCACTGTCCAGCACATCCACCTGCTGATATGCTACAGTCAAGAGATGGGAAAATCGGAGTCATGTTCTTGCCGAAAAACACTACAGCACTGATCCAGCCATTAGATCAAGGCATCATAAAAGCATTTAAAGCGCATTACCGCCGTGAACTTCTGAGTGCTATAGTGAATTCTGATGAGGAAATGGAAATTTACCTTAAGTCAATAAACCTGAAAACAGTTGCGTATTCAATAGGTCTTGCATGGGAAAGTATTAGTACGGCGATGATTCAGAATTGCTGGAAGAAATGTTCCTTTGAACAAAACATCGCCGATGGAAATTGCTCTGTTGCTGGATTCACTAATATTGATGTACAGTCTGCGAGTAGTCCTCTGCATTGCAACTTCACTCTAAATGACTTGAATGACTGGGCAGAAGTTGACAATGGTGAGCCTGTTACAGAATGTATAGGAGATAAAGATATCATCGATGTAGTCCGGAATGCAAATTGCGAAGAAAAAGAAGACGATGACGATGATGGAAATGAAAATGGGGTGGAAGTGAAAGAAGTTATTCCAAATGTTAGTGAAGTGATAATACACATAAACAAAGAAATTTCGTGGATGGAGAGGCAAAGTGAATCTAATAATGTTCATCTGCTGCACCTCGCGTTTATAAAACAATACGCGGAAAAGAAACGCTGTGCATTATCCCGTCAAACAACAATTACGGACTTTTTTAAGACCAACAATTAGGCCTACAGTAGGTCGAGTGAGCAATGTATAAATAGTGTATTTTATATTCCATTGGATTAAAATATTGGATTAAAATACAGTTTTCTTATTTTTTATTTCTACATTTGGTGACGTAATTTACGTACAGTACAGTATATAGTAGTTAGTGCATTATGCTGTAGCCTTTTTCCCGGTCCTCCCTCCCCATCATTTGTCACTGTACAGGTCACCTTCTGATATACCGCGGGGGAAAGTATGTCACCCAACAACCGCGCTATATCGGGCTTCTACTGTATTATTATTGATACTGTTATGAAGGTCTCACTCTTCGTTGTATGGTACAGCGGTAAACAAAATAAAGACACCAAAGAAGTCACTAATAACGAGCTTTAATTATTACAATTAACAGTTTGTAATCAACAAGTTAGCCTCTTAAAACAATTCAAGTAAAATTTGTCCACATGCAATAATAATGTCAACTATAAAGAATTCCGCACTAATTATAACACAACAACACTTCGCTACAATACTTCTACAATCACTTGATCCGTGCTAAGGAAAGTTGCTAACATAACTGACTGACAAGCCAGCTGCTATGGCTGTTTATAGGTCGCGCACGCCTCTTAGAAATTTTCCATCCTCAACTTAATTGCTGATGCTAATGCACATTTCAAGTGTGCTCTTGAAGAATCAGGAACATACTTGAACGCGACAACTCAATACTTGATTGAGACAACACCTGCTATACAAGGGTGAGGGGACAGGTGGAAGGAAGCTCTTGGTTGTTCTAGGCGATACAGTTCTCGTTACAATACTCTAACATGTAATGGACAACAAAATCCAATAAGAAAATTAAGGTAAAAGTTCTTGTTCTTGTGGAATTTAAAGGTATAAAACTGATAAAAATGTGTTTTTAATCTTTAGTCTTTTACAAAAAGTTATTATTTTCATATTTAGTATTCATAAATGCTCAAATTTTTCTTGTTATATATTTTATATTACTATTAATAATATTAAACTTTTTACAAGAATATTTTTTATATTGTAAATTACAATGTTTCGATAGTAATCCAACTATCATCATCAGATATAGATTAATAGAAAAAAATGTTTAAATCAATTATTCAAAACAGCTGTTTTATATGTAGACTAAATTTAATGTTTTTATATGTATATTAGCGGACCCGGCAGACATTGTCCTGCCCGAACGTTGGCTTGCCTGCTATTAGCGGGTTCAGCAAACGTTTTGTCGATATTCGAATTTTCGATAAACTATATACTAAGTAACATTTGACATTGAGTTTGACATTTCAATCTTTTCGTTTCGTCATTGTGTGATTTGCTGTTGCCCAAAGCAAAATCAAAAAATGAGTGCAATTTCTCGTTATCCTGCGCCGTTCAATTCTCGTATCATGGCCGGACGATATTTGGTGCTTGTCATTGGCACTATTGGCGAAAGAGGCGGTACTTTTCGTGAGATTGGTGGTAAGTATAATAATGTGATTGCAAAAAAGATGTTGCTGTTTTTGTATGTGTGTAAATGTCTGACAGTTTTTTTTCATATGTATTAGCTGTGTGGAGAAGACTGCGTGGAACTCAGTTGGTCCGTGAGCTCATAATGGATCTACAGGCGACTGGAGATGTGGCGACTCATGAAAATGGACGCTTCTACGCTGTGGATCCACTGAACCACTCAACCAAACAAAGAAAAAACTCAAATCATTTCCATGACAGTCATATTTTTATTAATGTAAAAAAAGTAAAGTATATTGAAATAAATGTTGAATCTTAATACTAAAAGAATTAAAGTTTGTTTTGTTTTTATCTTAATGCGAGTTGATGAACAATGTTTTTCGTCAATCCCTGAGGTGTATAAATGAACAAACTTGATGGTTTGCCAACGCGAGAACACGCGACATATAATTGGCCATGTGAGAAGCACGGATTTTCTAGATCCAACACACAAATGGACATTGTTTGGCCTTGTGACTTATTAATAGTCATTGCGAATGCCAAGCGAATTGGAAATTGCAGGCGTCTGAATGGAATGGGCGAGTCTGAAGGGATCATTGGGATCCGTGGCAGGAGAACAACTTCACCTTGAAACTTGCCGTTCAAAATGGTAGCTTCAAGAACATTGCCCATGATTTTTTTTATGACCAATCGCGTGCCATTGCATAGCTTTGGTGCATTTAAATTCCGAAGCAAAATGATTGGTGAACCAATTTTTAATCGCAAGTTATGTGGTGGCATTCCCGGTAAATCCAGTGAATTCAAGAATTCAACAGGTAGTTGACTGCTTCGTCAGGATCGACAACAGTGTCGATCGATTTGAATGACATCTCATTGCCAGGCCTTGACTGTTGTATTTTGAAATTAATAGCGTCAACATCGATATTTTTTGCGGCCAAAATAGCTCGTTCACGTAGCCACGCATGATTAATGTAATTAGCGCGCAAATCTGGGAATATGCTTTCAATCAAAGCATCTTTCGTGGCTACCATGTTGCAAAAATTGTCTGGCAATTTGATGCATTGTGTATTTCCATGCAATAGAATTTTTCCATTCCCAATGTTGAGCAATTGTTCGGAGAATGACAGTGCCAATGGATCGTTTTGCAGTTGAACACGCATATTTATGGTAAGGCGTAATGTATTGACATTTCGCCATAGGTATGATTGTTTCAAACATGCGTTAATTTCGTCCGCATATGTAGCGCGTGGAATGACTGGCAATGTCTGTCTGAAATCACCGGACAGCAGCAGTAGAGCGCCACCGAAAAGTCTGGTATTATCGTTGAGATCTTTCATCGTTCTATCGAGAGCGTCAAGTGAATGCTTGTGGGCCATAGTGCATTCATCCCAGATAATAATTTTGCATTTTTGCAAAACTTTAGCCATGCCGGAATGCTTCTTTATGTTGCACATTACGTCTGGATTTGTGTGAACGTTCAATGGCAACTTGAGTGCTGAATGTGCAGTCCGTCCACCATCAAGCAAAGTCGCTGCAATGCCTGATGAAGCAATTGCCAACGCAATATGATTTTGTGATCGAATGCGCGCAAGTATCACTGAGATGAGGAATGTTTTGCCAGTGCCGCCTGGTGCGTCCAAAAAAAAGAATCCGCCTTGTTGTGCTGCAATTGACAAATTAATTCGATCATATATGTTCTTTTGCTCAGTAGTGAACAGTTGCTCATTATTTGCAACAAAAGTAGTCAAAGAGGCCCCATCAAACTGTTGTTCGTGCTGAACATTGCTGTTAATGATGTCTGTTGCTGGACGGTTAGGCGATGGCATACCGAATGAATGAGTGGCATATTCGAAATGAGAATGCAAATATCCTCAATCTTTATTAACGCCTCGTTATATATTTCCGGCGTAAAAATCGATATTGGGATCTTGATCAGCGGTCCAAATGCGATGCAGAATGTCTTCTCTCATGGAATCTTTATATTTGTCCCAGAGAGCAGAAGCTTGCGACGGAAAACATGTCGTCAACAATATGGCAAATAGTTGGCGAATTTGATGAGGAGAGGAACTCAGTACTGCATCTGTAAGTGTGAGATCCCAATGGTTGTCATCTTCCAGCAAATGCAATTCGTGACACGCATCGTGGTACGTGTCGTACAAAATACCATTGACTGTTCGCAAGTATTGGAAGGACGTCGGTCCAGGAACGTTAACCAACAACAAACGCAAGAAGAAGCATTCGCGTTGCTTTGGATGGACTGTGTATAATCGGCCTAATGTATATCCCATAAATATGCCGTCGTATCCTTGGACTGGAACGCCTCGCTTTCGTGGGTCCCACTTTTTTGACTGTTTGTTCCACGTGAAAAATCGTGGCACATCAGTATACATTAATGTCTTTGCGAATTGACCGAAAATACCTGGTCGGTTGCATAGTTCGAAAAACTCAGTTAGTGTGGTTTTTGGGGCAGTTAATGCTCGTTGTATAGCAGTCTCTTCAGTGAAATAAACATGCTGTCCATTTTCAAGGTGCACGGCCAAATGTATAACAGCAGGGTCTCTGTCGTGTATAGGAAAACTCAAAATGCGCCAAACTGCTTTATTGCTGCTAATGTATCGGCCCATTTGATAACGTGTTATTTCGTCGTTATCATTTACATTTTGAACAGCAAATACAGCCATATCGCTGCCCTTATGAACGTATTTGCAAATGTATTTGATGGACTTCACCGAACTGCAGAACTCAACGTTTATGTGTGCTTTGTAGGTTTTGGATAGCAATGGCGAATACGGAACCACCCAGCGATTGTCAATGTCAACCGGATTTCCACCGTTTGACATGCGCAATTGATATGATTGGCCACCATTGTCTGTGTCTCTACGGTGATACAATGGATAACCATCGATATTAGTGATAGTATCGTTTATACACGTTTTTGGGAAACGTTTCGTATATTTTCCATTGTCCATGCACGGCGCCGTCATGTTGAGATCACCGCGTGGCCAATGGATCATGTTAGCGGTAACAATGTCAAACAACTCTTGATCGATATTCCGATCCAGAATTTCTGCTGAAATAATTTTATCAATTTCTTCTGGCCGTACTTTGTCGACCAACCAAATCAAAATATGTGCATGTGGCAAACCTCGTTTTTGCCATTCAACAGAATACAGCCAGCAACGTGTTTCGCCTCATACAGAGTGATGTGTAATCAAGTTCATCAATGATTTTAATTTTTGTTTGAAGACACGTGCAGTGATATCATGGCGATGCATTGCTGTTTGACCTGGCAATAACGAAATTTTAATTCCATCCCAGTTTGGATTGCACGTAAATGTAATGAACAAATCTGGTCGGCCGTACGCGCGCTCGAAAGTCATGGCGTCTTGAATGTATTCTTGCATATGATGCGGACTACCAATATATGATGATGGAAGAATATATGCGGTACCGATGTCGTTGATATTAGTTGTTCCATCTACGTTACTGACAATAGCATCAGCAAATGAATGTACTCCTCAGAACGCAGCTTCGCTTGATTATACTTGATGTACCGTAATCGCTCGCTTTCAATTTTCGCATACATATCAACGATGTATTGATGAAACAGCTGGCGGCATCGGAGAATGTTGTTGTCTTCATTGGCACGAATCATCAACCGATATGCATAGAAGTTCATCGCGCTCACTTTCTTGTTGGTTTCTGCACCTGCAAAGTAAAAATATAAATAAGACAAAAAGAAATTAATCGTACAGAAAAAGAAAAAAGAAAATAATGTGTAGATTGTACCTGTCGCTGGATTTCTTTGTTTGATGTTGAAATGATATCCATCTTCTCCTTCCCAAAATATCAATGGATATTGCAAAGCGTCGTAAGAACGATGACTGTCTTGAATTGTCTGCACCGTGTTATCTCTGCGTTGGATCCGTATATCTCGACGTTCGTATGCATCACCAACCATAACAACTGCAACTTCATTAATGGTTGGTGCATTGTATCAGCCTGCGTACTCTCCAGATGGTACTTTGTCTGCTTTGATGACGATCATCTAGCTGTCGTTTTGCAGTTTGTTTGAAACGGTATTGAACAACTGGACCAACTGGTTGTGATTTCGCAAAAACGGTTCCAAAGTCGCCACAATTTCTCGCTCCTCCATCTGCTCGATGTGGTTGTATTGGCAGCGTGTGTTTATTTGTTGCTCCTCATCACCCGTGAAGTAGATTTGCAAGAATTTTGGATCGGCATCAGGCATTGACATTAAAGAACCAATTTGATGATACACTTGGCCCTGAATCTTAAACGTTGATTCAAAATTGCGACCATCCTGATTCTGAACGATTTTGTTGCTCCAAATGATGTCATTTGGAAGCAAGAATTGAATTTACGAATTTTATGCAAAAATAATTTTGATTGAGGTGTGGCTCCAGCCAATAGTGTTTTCAATGGTTCTGGCGGCGAATTCAATGGTGGCAGTACAACTTTTCCAGACGCGCAGCAGAAACCGGCCGATTCACCTTTGTATTTGAATGCATGGCAGTGTTGGCATTCTTTGTCCATAGCGCCGATGACAATTTGTGAATGTGACGAATAGTCGATGTCGACTCATATTCGAACGTAAGGCGGAGAAGTGATGCACGTGTCAATGCGCGGTGTACTTGCAAGCGCTGTCGTTCATGTGCTCTGTGTGCGTCGGTGGCTCGTAGACGCGCCTGTCTTTGTCTCAATGCATTAGCTCGAAGGCGTTCGTTGAGTTGCTCTTGACTTTCATTTGCACGTGTGTTTGCAACTTGGTCTCTTAAATTTGCATTGTCCGTCAATTGATCTTCTGCCGTTCTATTTAACCAACGGGTCCGGACTATTTGTGAATTCCGTGTACGTCGACCAATATTTCCTCCTCGTCCACGAAGACGTGGCATTGTTCTGTAATAAACACACAACACATAAATATAAGTAACTTATATTTGAATTTTATGGATGTTATAATTTGTTGAACAAACTTACATGTTGTTTATTTTCGATGAACCGTTTAACACTCCGTAAATTTTATAGAATCATCGACACAAATAAGCACTGAAAATGAAAAGTTGCAGGTTAGATTGATTGTCATTGAATGCACATGTATATAATTGAAATTCATGGAAGATCATGTAAGATATTCACTTGAACACTGCACCTTACACATTTGCACAATGTATGTGTTTAAGTACACTTAAAACGTTATTTCAGTATGTTTTGTCGATGAATAATACACTCAATATGCACGCAATTGTGATACATGGAATATCGAAACACAGCGAACAGAATTTGAAATGTCAAAACAACATCAATTATTCATGAACTTATGGTTTTTTCATTTTAAAAAATATTAGTGGGTGGGGGGTGAAATTTTGTGGTTATATGTTCTGATATGCGAAAAATCTTAAAAAAATATAAAAAAAATTTTCGTCAAAAAATAAAAAAAAAATTTCCTGGAACCCGATCGCAGCGCCACCTACCAGGTCCAATTGTGATATGGATGTTATAATTTGTTGAACAAACTTACATGTTGTTTATTTTCGATGAACCGTTTAACACTCCGTAAATTTTATAGAATCATCGACACAAATAAGCACTGAAAATGAAAAGTTGCAGGTTAGATTGATTGTCATTGAATGCACATGTATATAATTGAAATTCATGGAAGATCATGTAAGATATTCACTTGAACACTGCACCTTACATATTTGCGCAATGTATGTGTTTAAGTACACTTAAAACGTTATTTCAATATGTTTTGTCGATGAATAATACACTCAATATGCACGCAATTGTGATACATGGAATATCGAAACACAGCGAACAGAATTTGAAATGTCAAAACAACATCAATTATTCATGAACTTATGGTTTTTTCATTTTAAAAAATATTGGTGGGTGGGGGGTGAAATTTTGTGGTTATATGTTCTGATATGCGAAAAATCTTAAAAAAATATAAAAAAAATTTTCGTCAAAAAATAAAAAAAAAATTTCCTGGAACCCGATCGCAGCGCCACCTACCAGGTCCAATTGTGATATGGATGTTATAATTTGTTGAACAAACTTACATGTTGTTTATTTTCGATGAACCGTTTAACACTCCGTAAATTTTATAGAATCATCGACACAAATAAGCACTGAAAATGAAAAGTTGCAGGTTAGATTGATTGTCATTGAATGCACATGTATATAATTGAAATTCATGGAAGATCATGTAAGATATTCACTTGAACACTGCACCTTACATATTTGCACAATGTATGTGTTTAAGTACACTTAAAACGTTATTTCAATATGTTTTGTCGATGAATAATACACTCAATATGCACGCAATTGTGATACATGGAATATCGAAACACAGCGAACAGAATTTGAAATGTCAAAACAACGTCAATTATTCATGAACTTATGGTTTTTTCATTTTAAAAAATATTGGTGGGTGGGGGGTGAAATTTTGTGGTTATATGTTCTGATATGCGAAAAATCTTAAAAAAATTAAAAAAAATTTTTCGTCAAAAAATAAAAAAAAATTTCCTGGAACCTGATCGCAGCGCCACCTACCGGGTCCAATTGTGAATCTAAACCAAGTACACTTAAAACGTTATTTCAATATGTTTTGTCGATGAATAATACACTCAATATGCACGCAATTGTGATACATGGAATATCGAAACACAGCGAAATACACAAAATACTAAGACATACACCACAATCACACACAAAAATACCACTTTGAGATACCAGAAACCAACAGGAGACCACAATGGCGACAGACCAACACATAGGTACTTCACTAGACGCAGAATCGCGAAGGCTGAGGATGAGAGCACAACAGCTCTCGAAACATGTTCCTAGTAAGGAAAATAAAATATCTTGAGGTAATTTCAGTATAAATAATAAATATAATATATATATTGCAACAATATAGATTACTATTTTCGCATAGGATATAGTGTGTGTGAAGAAATTACAGACAAGTCTGTATTGGAGGTAATGAAGAATTATTTATTAACACAAGAAATAATAGTTTATATGATGTATATTAAATTACATAATTGTCATGCATTTTAGATAGGTTGAATAAAGTTTATTTGTTCGATTTAGCTCGATTTTACTTGTAAGATGATATCCTTTACACTTGGTGAGACATCCTCCTGGCGTACGTGTCCTCCTCCTGGCATCCTCCTGGTTGGCAGGTTGCTCCAGCGGTGATTCCTCAACGCGTCTCGCTGACGATTCCGTCGAACTGCTAACACCAAATAGATTTCACACACCAATTGTCACTCTCACAATTATTAGCGTTCTCGCTCGCAAAAAGTTATTATTAATTTAGAATGTTATTGGTTATTCGATCTCAGGGTGATATGGGTAATTATTTAAAAAATGGTTTATTGAGCTTACACCTTCCGGCAAAGCTTGAAGTGTTCAGTAACTTCCTATGAGGATATCTTGCACTAACGCGAAAAGCACTTTAATATAATAATAATAACTATACTGTGGAAGTTTACCAGCTTGGTTCTTTACGAATAGCTTGCACAGAGTTCCAAGTTTTATTGTAATTTTAGATTTCTACAAAACCATACGAGAAAAACTCTTGTCGACGGGCACACGTTCACACGGCGAATGCTATCGATGAACTGCCCCGATGCATGCTATACGACGTACGAATACTACTGAAATTGGGGGTTTCTGATTGGTCAATCAGCGGTCAAATGGTTGATAGAAACAAAAGATATATGAGTTACATGCAAAACTTTGTATAAGTCAGTAAGAGCTTGCATTTATTTTATCTATAAATTTTATTACTCACTCATAGAGAAGGGTGAAAAGTTGAGTTTTTCTTTATTAAAAAAAACACATTTAACACATAATTGGGAACAACAGAGTATATAGAAACTGTAGCTATTTACATAAACAATTCACTGTCAAAGTTTCAAGTCGCTGGGTTAATTTACACGGAAGATATAGCGAAAAGGTTTATCACACGCACACGCATGCACAAATTCACACAAAGTACATGACATAAAAGAACAATATTTTATAAAGAATTTGATATAACCTAAGTCCTTATCCATCACTAAATACAAAACTTATAGCTAATTGACAAAAAATTGAATAAATCCATTTTAAACGTGTTAATGTTCGTCATCCATGCTCAGATACGCTTAATACAGCTCATCATCCTGTGTTTTGTTGCAGGATTAACCCCACCACATGTAAAAAAATTTGTTTACATGGAACACAATTTTTTTTTGTTCTCTTCCTAACCTAAATGAAATATCCTTCTTCCAATAACAATCAAAATAATAACATAATAAACCCAAAATCAAAATAAATAAATAAACTTCTTTCAAAACAACATTCCTCAAATGTCACCTTGACAGCAATAATATAAACAGATACATGTGGTTGAACTTGACCTATATTCTCAACACAGATAAGCTTATCAACACTTCTGACGTGATTTTGATAATTGAAATGTATACACAGTTCCATTCAAAACATTTATCCTAACATCTTAGCAATTATTGTGTACTTTATACATATTTTTTATTTATTTATTATCAAAATACTCTTATACCATATTGGTGTCGGGTTACATCAACTACACTCTATATACAAATTTTTTCCATCTTACTCTATCCATTGACAATGTCTTCGCTTCACTCCAGCCCAAGCTTCTTTCTCTCAAAACTTTATACATATTTTTCACATAATTCTTTTAAAACATTCATACTACCTATACCCTGGCACATTAGGTACAACTATCTTTAACATAATACTTTCTTAAGGATGATGCATGGAATTTCCCTATCACCCGGTTAGTATTAGGGTTGGTTACAAAAGATATACGAGTTACATGCAAAACTTTGTATAAGTTAGGAAGAGCTTGCATATATTTTATCTATAAATTTTGTTACTCACTCATAGATAAGAGTAAAAAGTTGAGTTTTTCTTTATTAAAACATCCACATTTAACACATAATTGGGAACAACAGAGTATATAGAAACTGTAGCTATTAACATAAACAATTCACTATCAAAGTTTCAAGTCGATGGGTTAATTTACACGGAAGATATAGTGAAACGGTTTATCACACGCGTATGCGTGCACAAATTCACACATAAAGTACATGACATAAAAGCACAATATTTTATAAAGAATTTGATATAACCTAAGTCCTTATCCATCACTAAATACAAAACTTATAGCTAATTGACAAAAAATTGAATAAATCCATTTTAAACATGTTAATGTTTTGTCATCCATGCTCAGATACACTTAATACAGCTCATAATCCTGTGTTTTGTTGCAAAAAAAAAAATATATATATATATATATATATATATATATATATATATATATTACATTTAATATTTATAAATAAATTTACTTCAAGATATACCTTTTTTTTTCCTTATTAGGAACATGTTTCGGGTACCATCTTGTACCCATCCTCAGCCTTCCGGTTTTTGTGTCTGGTGAAGTACATATGTGTTGTTGGTTGACTATTATTATTGTGGCTTCCTGTTGGCTTCTGGTACTTCAAATTGGTTTTATTGTGTGTGATTGTAGTGTATGTGTTAGTTTTTTGTGTATTTTCAATGTTGAGTGCTTTGAATATTGTGTCATGTTTTGTATTGATTTGTATTTGTTCAGGTATTAGTTTGTTTTGTGTTTTATGTTTGTATATTTGTAAATTTTCCCAAATGTTCATTATGGTGCCTTTGTGTGGTATATTTTTTATTAGTGTTACATTTGTTTATTAGTGTTATATCTGGGAATTCATGTCCTGTGTTTATTGCATGTGTGGCTAAATTGGATTTATATATTTCTGGTTTTTTGTATGCGTTTAGGTGTTCAAAATAACGTTTTTTCAGCTGTTTTTTTTTTTGTTTGTCCTATGTTTGTAATACATATATTTATGTCATCATATGTTTATAATATTTATAATAACTTTATCTCAAGATGTTTTTTCCTTATTTGGAACATATTTCAGGACACTTAGTGTTCCCATCCTCAGCCTTCCTAATTTTGAATCTTGTGGAGTACTTGTGTGTTGGTTGGTTATTGTTATAATTTCCTGTTGGTTTTTGGTAGGCCTATTTTAAATTGGTATTATTGTCTGTGATTGTGGTGAATATATTAGTATTTTGTGTATTTTCGATGTTGAGTGCTTTGAAAATTGTGTCATGTTTTGTATTGATTTGTATTTGTTCAGATAGCCTATTAGTTTGTTTTGTGTTTGTATATTTGTAAATTTTCCCAAAGGCACCACAATGAACATTTAATATTATGGTGCCTTATCACTGAAGTTAGCAGAAAAAGTTGCCATCATTCAAAAAGTAGAAAAGGGACAAAAAAAAATTTAAAATAATTAGTGAATTTGGCATACTACCAAATATATTATCTGTGTATAGTATTTACATCGAATGTGTATCACCTCAAGTCGACCGAGGCGTAGGAGTATCTCCACTTTTCCGAACACTAACAGGCTGTTCACAAGCTGCAAGATTGGCTTGAGATTTTTTACAATGTTAGGGCGCACAATGGAGACTGTGGCATCTATGTCAACTGTAATTGAGGTTGGCCTTTCTTGAACGAATCCGGTAACTACCAAGCTCCCGCTATTTTTATGAAGCGTAGAAATTGCATATTGTCTAGGGGGTTCGTTCCTCAAGTTTGGCAGCACAAGCCCCATTGTACTGACTACTGCTTGTTTCCCTGCTGCTGAATTCTAACCCGACAATCTTGTTGTAGATGTCCAGGTTTCCCACATCTATAACACTTTGGTCTTCCATCCTTTCTTACTTTATTCTGTGGTGCTAACCATTGGGTCTCTGTTCCTTGTTCTTCTTCTTCATAGTTTGTGGCATTGGAATCTTTTAGTGTGCACTTTATGACTTGCCCAACCAGACGCTGACTTCGCAGCCTCAAATAGCAAAGCGTGTACCAGGGTATCCGTACTATTCCAGTTTCTTGGCATCTGTAACACTTTCTGTAGTTCATTATCTCGGACACCAGCAGTAAGTCTGTGCATCACAAACCTCGTTCGAAAATCTTCTGGTGCTTCAGGGTAGGCCAGTCTAATTAGTCTGTTGATACTTGCTTCAAACTCTTGAAGACTCCCCAGAATTCTTTTGCCTTACTCTCAGCTGAGTGCAGTACGCATCTCACAAATGTTTATCACCATATCGTAATTCTAGAGGTTTTATCAATTCGGCATAGGTGTTCTGGCTGTCAGATGGCACTTTCTGTGTAATTCTGTGGCAGGTCCTTTTAATGTGAGAATGAATGAAACTGCCTTGTCTTTCTCTGTCCAATTATTTGCGCGTGCACCAGCTTCAAATTGCCAAAGATACATCGCCCAGTGAATGCTTCCATTAAGTATTGGGGCCTTGATGATGATCTTACAGAACTGTAGTCTATATTTTCAGTCGTAACTATTAAGTAGGCTTCTGAATTACTAATGCTGGCAATGTTTCAGGTACTGATATTATTAAATGAACTGAAGGAACAATCAAGTGGGCCTACGCAGGCTAACAGTCAGTTAGCAACAATTTTGTATGAGGTATTATATAGTGCTTAAGTGCATTAGATATAATTTAAATTATTATACCTAATATATTGAGATTTTTAATTTTCTATGCTGATGTTATATTTATTCACATGTAGTAAGTGAAATAGGTTATCAACTACGTAAATATAAGATGTATTTTGAATGTTTTTAACACATAAAAGACAAAAGTAGTTCACAAAATTCGTAACAGGACATAGAAAAGAGATGTTTTTTGACTTTTTTTCAACACAGTCCTCCTCCAATTTAATGTACTTAGATCAGCAACACTTAACTCTTTATACCTTCAATACAATTTCTGTTAACTCTCCAAAATAAACATTTCTTGTTGACGACATCAGTATTTAAAGTAACTCTTTTTTTCACAGTATGCTTTTTGTCTGTTTGGCAGTAATTTGAGGTGTAATTCATGGAGTTTTGCAACTTCAATTGAAGAAGTGTGAGTGAAAAGCACTATTTTCTTTGCCAAATGCAGATGTTTGGCTTTATTAGCATCATTCAGTTGCTCCAGCAATGATACATAGTACGCTTCATTAAAGATTTTTGCCTTTTCCTAGACTGTACATGATCACCATATACTGTGAATCCCAAAATACTGCCCCTATCACCTTTCTGTTCTCTTGTACATTTTTCACCTTCTTTGAAGCACTTCCTCCCATTGTTTGGACTGTTGTTTTGTCCCTGGTGTGTAGTCCATGATTCGTCAACAGTAATGGCACATTGTTGCAGCAACTCACTTGGATTGCATGCAAAAATGTCCAACTGCTCATGAGAAACATTCATTCAAATGTGCTTCTGATCAACCATTAACAAATGTAATACCCATTGTACTGAAAGCTTTTCAAGGTCAAACATGTGTGTAAGATGTAGGCATGATCTATTGAGATGTACACAGTTTCACCCATTTTCACTTCTAGCATTTTGATACTTCTGTGCCATCTCTCTGTTAGGCCAAAAACTTTAAGAATTACTCTCATAGGTGCATTCGGAATTTTAATATAGAAAATGGAAATCATGAGATAAATCTTTGAATGTTGTTTTCAGACATCTCATTATTTACAAGACAGCGTGACAAATATCCAGGATGCTTCATACGTACAAGGAATAATGGAGGCCTTAAGAGATTTTCCAGTAAAACTAACTTTACAAGAGAAACTAATGATTGTGAATAATCCCCCAACATCTTCTCTTGAACTGTCATTGGTGAGTTACTCATCTGAGAGTATACGAATTTTAAAAAATTATTAAACTGAAAACTGATTTTTACATGGCACTCAAATAAAGTGTATTCGTTCTTAAGACTGTTTATTGAAATAAAAAACTGGGTGTTCATAGTTAAATTGGATTGGTTAGAATAGTAGACATATCATTAAATGTCCATAGAGTAGTGGTTGTCAACCTTTTTAAGTCTAGGACCCACCTGAAAGATATTACACTCTATGGGACGCTTAAGCAGGGATGCCGGTAGAATTACTTGTAGGAGCGTGCACCCAAATTATAATCATACTTTTGCTAACATCGAGCACGTTAAGCCATCTTTTATGCTTAAACAATTACACAAACTTAATTCTTAATTTACTCTAACTAAAGACATGCTGAAATTGAAAACAAAACTTTTTTACTCACCAAAACTAACGTGATGGTTGGGTTCCTACTTTTTCTGTATAAGCTGGGGTATGTTGGGATCAGGAGTGGTTAACTTAAGTCATAAATCTGAGAGCACCTGAAGTCTATTTCTGTATTTGGTTTTCGCTTCAATCAGAGATGAAAATCCCTTTTTACAGAAATGTGAGGTCGAGAATGGCATGCGCAACTTGAGCGCGTCATCCGAAAGTTACTCACCTCTAAAAGATATCCAAAACTTTGTTAAGTCTGAATCTAAAAATTTCGTTTTAATGCCAGCATCAGAGCTGATATCACAGTTATACTCTTAGCTTTACTGACAACTTTCAAAATACAAGAATGGGTCTCGAATTCAATTGAATTCACTGCAACTTTCAGGAAAGTAACTTTCAGTCTGGTTACCGAGAGAAGAGAGATGGGGTTAAGCCCAATGGTCATTCCATATCAAATCAACCAATGAAGAATTTAATTTGAAACTTCATGTCTCAGATATTGGTAATTTTTTGTATATTTGTTGTACTTATAAAGTACTTCAAAAATACAAAGTTTCAAATTTTTTTGTTGGGTAGTTTTTTTAAAAGATTTTTTAAAAACGGCACAAAACGCCATTTTTCACATTGTTTTGAAACAGAAAACTGTGTATAATTAAGGAACCGTTAGACCTAGAAAGCTCTTTTATAGCTCATTTTAATGGTCTTTGTAAGGGCTTTAATTTGATATGTAACAAACCTACTTTGAACAAAAACCTTTTTTTTTGCATGTTTTTAAAAAACATTTTTTTTTGAAAATTTCAAAAACACCATCGAATTTTGTCAAAAAAAAAATATGTTATTTGTAAAGACATTGACTAGAAATATGCAAAGTTTGAAAGTGGAGAAATGATGTTTTTTTTTTAACAAAAATTTAAAGGCATTTAAATTTAAAGGTGTGGAGGTCGTATTCATGTAAATTTGCATTACAATACCAACAGTTACATTTTATGTCATTTTTAGTTTGACTTAGTACCATAATGATAAATTACAAACAATTACTAAGACTCACCTACAAATTCTCTTGAATAAAGTGTCCCATATTGATCTTGTAGTGAAATGATTTTAAGCAACAAAACTCATTTATTAGTTGTATATTTTACGAATTAAAACATATCTGTAGAAGATTCTAGTCTATATGTACACTACACAGTGCAGTCTTATAAGAACAAATCATGTTTGTAAATTAAAATAGTGCTTTTGAATATTAATCGTTTAGATTTCACACATAAGTTAATAACAAGTTGTTCACATTTTCTTCAACTGTTCTTCAAGTAAGAGATGAGTCTGCCATTTCTTCTGTGGTCAAAGTATACGTTCTTCCTGTAGCGGTTCTAGGTTCAACCTTTTTCAGAAGGGTGTCTGTTGACACATCCAAAGTATCCAACCGTGGTTGAGGATAGAAAAATGATGCTGCAGGTCCTCTGGGATGTAAAAAGCTCACTTTAACTTCATTTGTCTCGTTGTTTTTCCCTAGGATGCATGCAAGTCACCAGAAGTTATCATACATGACAGTTACAAAACCTGATTCAATTTCTTGTAATTCAGCTGTTACACTATCTGTTATAACTGGTGCTTGTAGCTTTCAGTACTTGAAGAAAACAATTTTGTTGCCATTTGTGTGTCAGAAATAGGGATAACTGCGTGTAAATTATGGGTCCCTTTTATAGTTTTTGTTTTATCAAAACGTGTTGCTAACCTTTCTTCATTTTCATTGTGTTCTTCTATTGTACAGTATTTAAACTTGATGCCTGGTATGTTGGTTGCTGCAAATTCATATAATTGATGCGGTGTCATTATTTGCTGGTCATACGGTCGCTGTAAACTTGCTTTCATAGCTAATCTTTTAACAGTCCCCCCTAGACCATCACAGACACTTTTACCATGTGAGGTGGCAAAGAAATGCCACTCAGCATCAATGCCAAAGTCTTTTTTGCGCAAACAAATGTTCTGGAAATTCTTACGGTTTTTATATTGTCCTGCACAACCATCTGAGAAGTAATAAATTATTTTAATCCCTGGGATGTCTTCTTTTAGGGCATTAATCAGGTGCGTCTGAAAGAGATTGAATGCAACAGTGTTGTGGGTAAGGCACTCTGATATAAAACGTAATTTAAGTGCTGTATTTTACTGTCTTCTCCTCTATAGTAGACAACAAAGGGATGGAGTGTTGCCTGGCTATTGGTCCAATGGTAAGATTGAACCTCATCTTGGAGGACAAATGAATAATTTTCTGAAAAATCACAGGTTACAACCACTTCCCCTTCCTCTAAGTTAGTTTTTGTTTCATGGTAAAACTCTTTTTGCATGTTTGCTAAAAAAAGAGTGTTTCTTTAACTTTAAAATAGCTTCACTGAAATCTTCTATAAATTCATCCTTTTCTTTTACAACAGTCTCTAACGTACATCTATCTACACACATCCACTTTTTAATTGTTACACTATCTATCATCTCATCTTCAAACTTCTGGCACAGTAAAGCTTTCAAAGGTTCTATCCTGGGACACTCTTTGCATGTGTTCAGATAACAGGGGATAGGAGATGCCGGGTTGCACATAATTTTGTACAGGCAGGTTTGGTAGTTTTTTAATGCCACTTCATCTCCATCCAGTACAAAGCTGTGCATTTTTGATCCATTCATCATCAATTTTACATTCTGATGAATTAGACAGACACATACTGTATGGGTGCCACTCTTTCCGGCCAAAATGCAATTTTTTGGACGCAAATCACAAAATTTTGAAAAACCTAGTTGGTGGCCTGGGTTTTCTTCCTTAAAAATTGTGTATGCTTCATTCAAATTGAGTAAAATTAATCTTTTTTGAAGATGAAGTTTGTCCTCTTTGCCTCTACGCACTGTGACAACATCTTTCTTACCAGGCATCACTCTACTTATGTCATCACAATTGTAAAAATCAATAACTATCTCTACTGTTGTTGTGTCTAGGGTTTTACCTGGTTTGGGATTAGGAGTTGAAAGGACACCTTTTTCTTTAACTAATTTTTTCACTGCTCTTGCCATATAATCACTGACACCAAATTCATTTGTAATTCTACTTTGGCTCCAGCTTTGTGGCAAAACCGAAAGTATCATCATTTTTTCACTTCCCTTTATTGTAGTCAAGAACTTTTTTTTCAACTGTGTTATTATTTCCGATTCATCTTTTTCAGCCTGAATTTCTTTAGTTTCAGGCTTGGCAATTTTAGTACTGAAAAAATTCTTTTCAAGAGATAGTTTAACTTTATCAAATTTTTGTGTAGCATATAAGTCTGTTTTCAGTTTTTTTTTTCTTTATTGGGGACTCGCCTACCAATTCCAGTGATTTATCCAAATAGTCTAATTATGAGGTGGGATCTGTATAGCTACAATCTTCCTGACTATTATCCCCTGTAAATTTATCATCATCATTTGAATTTGAATTATTTTTGTACCGTTTGCAAATTTTAAGCCTGCAACCATCACAAACCTTCATTCCTTCCTCAACACCTTCGAGGCCTAAAGTACACATTCAGTTAGTTACATTCCGCAGGTTGCCTGACTTAAAATGGTGTGTCTCCTTCAAAGGATTACAGCATTTTACTGAAAACACAGCCCAGTTGGCTAATTTTTCTGGTTTTAGTTTATCTTTGTCAGCCATGGTAAATAAATGAGCACAAATATAAAAAGAACCCAAAATGTAAATATTTTCAAAATAGAAGTTTTCCACAAAATTTTCACTAGGTCACGTTCACAATCGGTATAAACACATACTACACCAACACCACAGCTATAATAACACTATATATTATACCTATATTGTACTACAACTCACAACTAACTTGGGCAGAGAATGAAACACAACTGATCTGAGTAAGAGAATTTGCGTCGTTATCAATGTGCGCGTTATGATCGCTTACAACTTTGTTGTTGTATACATTTCGCTCTCGCATTCGTGTTTGGATTTCTCCTGCCGCTCTGCCTATAGAAGCGGCCTCGCCATAACGTCTCTACGTTTTAACTCTATTACTATAGATTCTTTGCTGGTACATTTTCGAGATTTTTTCGACACCGGTACTTTTTCAAGATTTTCTCGGACACCGGTACTTTTTGGTTGATCTACCGGCCGCTCGGCGCGCTCGAGAACATGGCGTTCTAGTGTGCATGGCATAGAAAAATAAATCAATTGGTGTCATAAACTTTTTAAACTGTGATCAATTTCATCAAAATTTTTTTAGGCAAGTCTTAGTAATTGTTTGTAATTTATCATTATGGTACTAAGTCAAACTAAAAATGACATAAAATGTAACTGTTGGTATTGTAATGCAAATTTACGTGAATACGACCTCCACACTGATGCCTTTAAATTTTTGTTAAAAAAAAAAAACATCATTTCTCCACTTTCAAACTTTGTATATTTCTAGTCAATGTCTTTACAAATAACATATATTTTTTTGAAAAAATTTGATGATGGTGTTTTTGAAATTTTCAAAAAAACGTTTTTTGAAAACATGCCAAAAAAAGGTTTTTGTTCAAAGTAGATTGTGTTACATATCAAATTAAAGCCCTTACAGAGACCTTTAAAATGAGCTATAAAAGAGCTTTCTAGGTCTAACGGTTCCTTAATTATACACAGTTTTCTGTTTCAAAACAATGCGAAAAATGGCGTTTTGTGCTGTTTTTAAAAAATCTTTAAAAAAACTACCCAACAAAAAAATTTGAAACTTTGTATTTTTGAAGTACTTTATAAGTACAACAAATATACAAAAAATTACCAATATCTGAGACACTGAGGTTCAGACCCCTGGTTGACTTGATATGGAATGACCCGATGATATAATACAGAATCACAAAACTCACTACATAAGGGAAGGCAATTAATTCTCACTTACAAAAGATTCTGAGATCTGAAAGACAAGTTCAAATTTTTTTATATACTCTTGACCACAAACTGATTTTTTTTCTGGATACCTTGATTTTTGTCATAGTCAGGTAAGAGTTAAGAATGTTGAAAATACATTCTGCTGTTGTACACACACAAGTTTTTATAGAAAAGGGAGTCTTCATTGATGGTACCGGTACCCTGATACTCACACCTACTGAAACAAATGCGATATGATAAATTAACAGTGTCTGTTAATTCGTCAATTTGCAAGGCAAAAAATCAACTGTTTGGTATTCTCATGGTCAATTGATTTTCCACGTTGATTGCTAAATCTTTAATACAACAGTGCACTGTATCGTAATACAGAGGAATTAAATGTAACCGCTTTGCTTCCTTTTCACCAAACTTAGTTTTGACTATATCCTTAGCTACAGAAAGGATAAATTCCCCTCATACAGAATGAGATTTTCCAGCTTTAGCAATACACAGTCTAGTCAAATATGATGATTCCAAATTCCAATTTGAATTCAGTGACCCTTTTCTGTACATAGTTGATTTTTCCTACTTGAATCTGGATAAAGCACATGTGAAAAATTCTTCACTTTTATCATAAGCATCTGAATGTTTTGTGTCATCACAATTTATTTGCTTTCATGGAAGTATTCGAGAACTTTGTAACTTGCAGTACTCAGTGTCTCACTTAGTAGTTTTGTTATACTAAGTGTCAGTGCAATTCATCTACATTACTGTAGATTAGAACTCTTAATTAAATAAGGCTTACATTTTCAGTTGTAACATCATGTAGAGGATTCAATCATTACATCACATCCAAGATGCTTAAATATAACTTAAATATAAATCAGGAAAATCATTACAGAGTGGGGATAAATTTGTGGTTTTAAATTACTATAATAAGTACTGTGAAAATTATCAGCACTTAACAGTTGAAGTTATTAACCAACTCACCTTCAAATTTACAGTTGAATCAGAACTCACAGAACACAGTACCTATAATAAGTGAAACAAAATAAGAAAACTTGTTTTGTAAAGAGAAAGAGCGAACGAACTATTAGTGAAAAACTTGGAGTTTCGAATAAAATGGACTACTTTTATTTGAATTAAAAAAGTCAGGAATTGTCATAAAGTTGTGACATACAGTGGAAATCGGTTAACACGAAATGACGGGGACCAGTTATTTTTTTCGTGTAAACCGAATTTCGCGTTAAGCAAACAAAAAGTGAAACAAAATGAGGAAGTGAACAAATAGTGTACTGTAGATTATTTATTGTACTGTCTAGTAAAATGCAACAAATACAACCTTTTATTTATCCTCATGGTTTATTATTGTTAATTTTTCTTAAAATTATTATTAGCTGTTCTAAATTTAGTCCTATGATTTAGGTTTTCTTATAGACTACTGTATGTCTTTCAACTTTACCGTAGTTTTCGTGTTTATCTTTATTTAAAATAATCCGTTATTTTCTTTTGCACACAATTTTGCACTATTTTATTTTCAACAAATTGTTCTAATTTATCAACGTGTTCAAACATTTCACCTTCCGAGTTGGCTTCAAAATATCGACGAACACGGCTCAGCAACGAAAGCATATCGGTAGCGGTAGGAACATTTTCACTATCATTTTCCGTGTCAAGTTCATCGTCACTATCATCACCTTCACAGTTGTCAACTTGCACTGTTTCCACGATATCGGTATCCGTTAATACGGGAGCCGTAGTTACGTTCTCGTCGACAGTCACGTACTTATTTAGAGAAATTGAAACATTTAATACAGATGACACACGATTAAACATTTCAGATAGTGTAGGATCAATTTCATTTTCTTCGGGTTGTTCAGTTTCTGAATTCAAAATGAATCGAGCATGAGCGAAACAATTTTGAATTGTTGTAGGCGTCACGAGGTTCCACGCTGTTCTTAACAAGTTACAAGCATCCAGAACATTTACACAGAAATCTTTTTTCCCCTCAATAGTGGCCAAGTATTTCCGCAGAAGTAACTTTCTGTACTGAAATTTTAAATTTTGAATAATACCTTGATCACAAGGTTGTAGGACACTAGTCGTGTTCGGTGGTAGAAAAACAAGTTTAATTGCCATCAATTTTAGGTCACATGGGTGGGCAGGACAGTTGTCAATAATTAACACAATTTTCCTCTTCTGAGAAGTGAAATGTTTTTCTAACGAAACCAGCCATTCGGTAAAAATTTTAGACGTCATCCACGCTCGTTTGTTAGCTCTATATTCTACTGGCAACTTTTTAACATTTTTGAAACAGCGCAGCTTTAAACATTTTCCTATAACAAGTAACGGAAGTTTTTCTGACCCATCAGCATTGCAACCTAGCATCACTGTCACTCTCTCTTTGGACTTTTTACCACCAGAGCACTGCTCCCCTTTGAATGAAAGTGTTTTATCAGGCATACAATGGAAAAATAGTCCTGTTTCATCGGTGTTGAAAATATCCTTACGTGGATAGTCTTTTAAAATTGCAGGCAGCGTAGATTGCAACCACGATGATGTCATTTCTTGTGACACCTATCTTGATTCTCCACAGATGTTTTTAAAGGTTATGCCATTTCGTTTTTTAAACCTTTCTAGCCAGCCAGGATTTGCAGTGAAATTTAAATTCATCTGTTCAGCAAAAACGTTTGCTTTCTCCATCAGTAGTGGTCCAGAAATAGGAGCATCTTGTGATCTTGCTTGCTTAAACCAAACAAGAAGAGCAGCCTCTAAGTTTTCGTGGTTTGCCTTACGGAAACGTTTTCTGCCTGGTTCAAACTTGCCTGACTCATACAGTTCTAAAGTTTTATCTCTATTTTTTATAATCGTGGATAACGTCGAGTTTGGTATACCGAATGTTTTACAGATTTCTGTTTTAGTTCGAATACCCTCATTAACAGCTTGGAGGAGATCAACTTTTTTTCTAAAGAGAGGGCACTTTGTTTACGCACTTTCTTCTCCATTTTACTTCCGGACTGCAATAACAAAGTTTACGAAAGTGTAACGTCACTTAACACGTACACATCACACGCTTAACGTCACTTAACTGGCTGTAAAAGACTAAGAAGTTTGTACAGTAAAAAAGTAAACAGTTAATCCTCACAACTGAGTAAATTTTTACAATAAAATGTTATCGGTACCGTACCGCAAACTTTACCACCGCTGTACACACACAGAATACAACTGAACTGAACTCACCACACCCTATAGAGTAGGTAGTTAATGTAAGCGATAACGGTTTATTTGCGGTCAATGAACAACACATTTGGTGCTGAAGGAGAGGCTATGGTTTCTCGTAAACAACGGTACACTGTATACAGTACGTACTGTAAATAGAACTTGGTACTGAAGACAAAACAAAACAGGTAGACAAAACAAACCATGGTCACTACCTGCTCTTTCTCTTTTAGAGATGAAGAATGGATTCCGTTACATCGAAAACAAGCTTTTGGGCGTACTTGTGTGGCTTTATTTTGTATGCAGTTACTTAAAAGCCAGCCAAAAAAAATTATTTTTAACAAAAATTTTTCGTGTTAACCGATATTTTTCAGGTAAACCTTTCGTGTTAACCGTACAAATAATACACTGTATATAACAAACGGCGATCGGTACCCGAGTGGTATTTCGTGTTAACCGATATTTTGTGGTAACCGTTTTCGCGTTAAACGATTTCCACTGTATTTAAAGTGTGTGTGCGTGCGCGTGCGTGTGCGTGTGTGTGTGTGTGTGTGTGTGTTCAAATAAATACACTGCAAGTAAGTTTATTTTCACCTGACACACGTTTCACAGAAATTATTCTGTATCTTCAGAGGTTTGTTTGAATTGTAATTACCAAAATAAACCTACTTCCAGTATATTTATTTGAAGATATTATGTAGGAGACCTGCAGGAAACTCAGCGAGTTACTTACAAAGGAATAGTATATATGCAGAAGTACATACCGAGGCAGAGATTATAGTAAAACTGTAAAAAATTTTAATCTGTCGAATAATATTGTCATCCATCGTAGATGTATGTGTAAACCTAGGACCCAGCATTAGCTGGTTATTGACATTTGATGTGTACATAACTTATTATAATTATGTGTAAAATTCATTGACGAATTAAAACTAGGATGAAATTGTGTAAATATTTTGAATTAATTAAGTCACAAGTTGTGTTCTGATCGAATGTTATAGACAAATAGAAATTATTTACGGCTAAGTAATCAAGTTAACCTAGATTTTATGAACACATTTTGTACTATAATAAATTTTGTAGATACATTATTATAAATCACCTAATGTGTAGAAGTAGACTTAAAATTATGTAATATGTAATAAAATTATTTAGAAATTAATCAATAATTATATAAGTATCGGCTAGATAAAGTGTATTAGTGCAGTGTTATTAACGAATGAGAGGAGGTATTTCCTGAATGAGACAAATAGACACCACCTGACACGAAAGTGTCACTTTTTAGTTTGACCATCACAGAGTATAGACACGATCCATGTGTGAGTGAGAATAATAATATTTTAAAGGTAAATTGTTAAACATAACCACAAATAGCGAGTGCAGGAGTGCACTAGTTATCAGATCGCTAATAATCAAGCAGAGTGCAACAAGATATAAGAACAAACAAACAAAAATTAAATAATAGTAAGTGATAAGTGTTAAACTTACCTGCCAGGGAATAATTGTGTATTCATTATCTAATCACTGTGTAAAAAATTTAACCTTTTTCCAATTTCACAATTATGTGTAACTAGCAAAATACCCGTGCTTCGCTACGGAGTTTCACATTGTACGTAATTGTACAATTATTGCTCGCTTAATAGTATAACATTAGATAAATTGTACAAATTCTCAACTCTTAGTTTGTTTATTTACATTCATAGCAACAGCTATTTATTATTTATTTCGAGAAAATTGTTAGAGCCGTTTCCGAGAAAAAAAAGGACATACATTTATTAATTAATTGAACTTCGAAATTTTCTCGACTGTAAGAACCTGCAAACAACGAAGTTTTTCAATTTAAAACAATGATTAAAACAACCCTCGAAAATTGTTGGCGTTTCCCACTCGCCAGATACCGTTTCCGGGGGGGGGGGGAATAAAACTTTATTATTTAATATTTACCATGTACCGCTACATTATTCATTAGCCCAGTTTATATTCTGATAGTCCCTTATCGAGTTGAAGATGAAAAATAATTGATTAAAAATAATCAAGCTGGACTAGGCTGAGTGTTTCCTCTTGTGGCCACTAACATGGCGAAGTCCCGACGAGAAATACCATTTGTCTATTGCTACACCAGGGTTGAAATCTTCTAAGGGTGGTCCATTTACTGCCAGCTGCATTAGATCTCCTAATGAAGTGATGTCCAGGGAAAGTCTCTGTTTCACTTTTATCCTGTTAACGAAGCTAAATCCTCGTTCACAAGATGCTGTTGTTACTGCCATGCATGCAACGCCGTAAAATACTTTCTTTAGCTCACCAAAATGCTCAGGAAACTTGTACAGAGTTTTTAATAGCTCACCCAGTCCTTTTGAAGTTATTTGCTCTTCTTTAACCATCATTTTTAATTGAAGCCATTCCGATAGCAAAACATCCTCATTTATATCACCAGTAATAAAAACATGCGCCAATTGAAGAATCTCCTCATTGCCATATGCAGTTAGGGTGTCATCTTGAGGAAGGCACAAGAAATCCAGAACGTGGCACTTGGTGCCTACTACAGTCTCAAGTGTATCAAGACGGCACTTCAAGTAATGAACTGTGCTTTCGATCAGCTTATTACGGATTGATTTGTATTCTTCCTCCCTTTGAGACGTGTTTGTGAGAACAATTCCTTGGTCACCTTTGTATTTTGAGCAATTCAGTTTCTCTGAGTCTGAAGTGTCAGAAAGGAATTGTTTCACACTGGATCCTTCAGATGAAAGCAAGAACTGAACCATTTCCACCGTTACCATCATTGACAATCGTACCTGTGAGACCAGTAACTGTTTCAACTGTAAAACTTTACAAAATGGCTCTAGTTTCCCATACAGGTCAATCAAAAAGTTTAGTGTTTTTACAAACTTGTATGATGTAAGGATTTTTAGATAGCCTTTTGCTCTAGCTGCATCCGTAGCTTCTCCTGTTGTAGCTTTTCGGTTCGTTATATCCTCAAGATGGATAACCAGAGGTACGAGATCACGCCGCAAAGCTTTCAAAGCGTCAGATTTACTACATAGCCACCGTACATTGTGAATATTTCTGAGTTTTACTATCTCACTTTCTAAAGTTTTCGCGGTGTTTTTAAGCTCATGGAGGCGTTTTGAGGATCGTTTGTAAAATTTGTATATGTTCTTCACAGTTTCGTCAAGCTTTTCTAGGTAAGGGATGGAATTGGCAGCATCAGGTATGGCCAATTGTAGACGATGTGCGGCGCAGTGAATGCTAATTAAATGCGGAGCTTCTTCTTTCAAACGAAGTACGAAACCTGACTTTGAGCCAATCATAGACGACGCCCCGTCAGTCCCCACACTAACCATGTACTTTTCTCTTCTCCAATCAAGCCCTAAGTTATCCAAGAGCCCAGTAACAGCAGTGAATACGACTCTGCCCTACCGCTCTCGAGAGGCACAAGGCCTAAAAGGTCTTCTCTTATCTCCCCTTCACACACATAACGAGCATAAACAATCACATGTTCCTCAGCACTTCGGTCCGTGGAACCATCAATCAAAATACTGAAACACTGAGCATTTTTTAGTTTTTGAACCACATCTTCTTGTAACTGTTTAGCAATAAAATTAATGAAAACTTGGCAGTTTTTATCGTTTACATATTGTTTTGTCTCCACATTTACACCTAATTTAGTTGCAAGGGCAACTTGCTTAGGGAAGTCAGTGAATGGTTTTTCATTGATGCCTATAAAATAGGCTATGTTGAATAAAGTTGTTAGATGCTCAAACATAGAAGACTCTATTTTCTTAATACATTTGGCAAGAGGAGCTTTTCCTGGTTCTGACTCTACTTCAAGACGCGTTAAATTGTCCATATGTACTAGGCTTTTACCATGAAACACAAAAGTTTCCTTTTTCATGGAACCAGAAAATCCTGCTACCCATTTTGGGTCACTATTTTGAGGGTATTTAGCGCATATAATACATTTTGCGCGGTCGGAATCGTAAGCTAGCCAGGGGAAGATATGCAGCCAAGCTCTTTGAAATTTTCGTTTCCCAGAGGAACCGTGAGTAGGCCTAAGTCCACTAGAACTCGCGTTTTCCATAGTAGGCATTTCAGTTTCCCTACTAGGCCCGGCACTTAAATCTCTAGCAATAAACGTCGCACTCGCAGACTCACTAGGCGTCGTCGTACTGACAGTAGAACTTTTTTTAAAGAAATAATTAAGTTTAATCTGTTTCATTATGAATAAAATAACACACGAAAAATAAAATACACGCTGAACACGATCTTAGAAATTGAGAATACTTTTATTACACGAAACAATAAATCACACGCGTAACACATCCGGTCAACTCAACAATAATTAGCAGACTGTACAACTTGGAAGGAGTGACAAAGGCCGGCGGCCCACGCAGAACAGCGTGAAATTTCCGCTCCCCTCTCTCAGCAACACTATTTTGTTCGACGTGTTTCAAGATGTTTATATCCAACAGAGCAGTTTTGTTTATAAAATTGACACGGTGACAGCTAACTGACGGCCTATGACTTCAACTAAAACAAAACGGCCTTTACTAAAACAAAAACATGACGTGTTTTGGTTTACTAGACGTCCTTCTTTTTTCCATTTTTCATTCTTTCTCTCCTCTTTTCTCCTTTTTTTCACAGTCAAAACCCACTCGCCACTGGCGAGTGGGCGAGTGCAATTTTCGAGGGTTGATTAAAAACTCAGAACTAAATGTATTCGGGGTTTCCAATAAACTGAGATGTCAACCACTTCATTTACAAAGTATGCAATTCCCGCGATAAATTTCATTATTTGGTTTTTTGCCCCTTAGGAGTGAAAGTTTTTAAAACCGTTTCTTAGTGAGCACCTAAGACCTATGATGAAGCTACGTTCAAAGTTTCATTGATATCCATTCAGTGGTTTCAGAGATATCGTGATCAGTGAGTCAGTCAGTGGTATTTGGCTTATATAGATATCTATATCTAGCCGATTTACCCAGCGTTGCTCGGGTTCATAATTTATTCATAGGCTCATAGGCACCTATTCTTGTTCTAACGTTATATTACTTGTATATTGTATAATCTTCCTTATATTGTTACGTTCGCATTCTCACTGGAGGAATACTCTGTAGCGCACCTGTTTAAGAACATGTCATAAACTGTATTCTTATATCTGGAGAAGAATTCTGTTGCGCGTGATGCTCCTGCTCGATTTATAACTCTGGGAGAGGGCGAACAGCTAAATTAGTTTTCAATAAAATGTCTACAGTACTTGCACGCGCTGCGTATTTACTGTCTTTTATAATTCATTGTGTTAATGTTGAAATAAGGCATTTGTTAAATTAGTGTCTCCTAAACTTATTCTAAAAATACAATACCTGTATAGATTTCAGCTTATCAATTTTTAAATTCAAACTGAAGCAAGTGCATTTATATTGTCTGAACACTATGATCTGAATACATTTGCTATCAAAACTTTTTTTTTATACTCGCTTATAACTTACTTCGATCTTAACTTATCCACTTTTAAATTCAAACTGAAACAACTCTGAATTCACACACTATTAAGAAGTTTCTTAAGATGCATACACCACCTTTGATATCATAACCTATATCTTTATTTATAAGAACCGTGGACTCTGGCCCCGCCGTCTTTCGCGGGATCCGACCTAAGACTCCCCGGGTTCCGTGGATGAACTCCGCGGAAGGCCCATCGGACGACTCCCGCGCTATTTCCTACGCGGGAGTTTTCCACCGATGCTATGGTAACCAGAATCTATTCTATTGGGTTGCCATAGTAACCAGATCTAATAGTTTTTAAGACCCAAAGGATCGTATCGAAAAAACACTTGTCCTATGTTGGTTCTCCCGTTGCGTAAAATATTTGTGCCAAGTTTGGTTGAAATCGGTCCAGTGGTTTAGGAGGAGATGTGGAAGACCCCAAAGGACCCCCCGAAGGATCGTATCGAAAAAAACACCTACCCTATGTTGGTTCTCCCGTTGAGTAAAATATTTGTGCCAAGTTTGGTTGAAATCGGTCCAGTGGTTTAGGAGGAGATGTGGAAGACCCCAAAGGACCCCCCGAAGGATCGTATCGAAGAAACACCTACCCTATGTTGGTTCTCCCGTTGAGTAAAATATTTGTGCAAAGTTTGGTTGAAATCGGTCCAGTGGTTTAGGAGGAGATGTGGAAGACCCCAAAGGACCCCCCGAAGGATCGTATCGAAGAAACACCTACCCTATGTTGGTTCTCCCGTTGAGTAAAATATTTGTGCAAAGTTTGGTTGAAATCGGTCCAGTGGTTTAGGAGGAGATGTGGAAGACCCCAAAGGACCTCATCGAAGAAAACACCTATCCTATGTTGGTTCTTGCGTTGCGTAAAATATTTGTGCCAAGTTTGGTTGAAATCGGTCCAGTGGTTTAGGAGGAGATGTGGAAGACCCCAAAGAACCCCCAAAGGACCCCATCGAAAAAACACCTATCCTATGTTGGTTCTCCCGTTGCATAAAATATTTGTGCCAAGTTTGGTTGAAATCGGTCCAGTGGTTAGGAGGAGATGTGGAAGACCCCAAAGAACCCCATCGAAAAAATCACCTCACCTATGTTGGTTCTCCCGTCGCGTAAAATATTTGTGCCAAGTTTGGTTGAAATCGGTCCAGTGGTTTAGGAGGAGATGTGGAACATACATACATAGATACATACATACAATAGGGGGGGGGGTTTGCCCCTTAGGAGTGAAATTTTTTAAAACCGTTTCTTAGTGAGCACCTAAGACCTATGATGAAGCTATGTTCAAAGTTTCATTGATATCCATTCAGTAGTTTTTGCTCTACGTTGATTCTATGTCAGTTAGACAGGCAAACTTCCCCCCCTTTTCCCCCTTTAAAGGTCGAATTTCCAAAAATCCCTTCTTAGCGGGTACCTACATCACATAAGGAACCTACATGCCAAATTTAAAGTTTCTGTGTCTTATAGTTTCGGAGATTTCGTGATGAATCAGTGAGTCAGTGGTAATTTCTCTTTTATATATATAGATTAAGTGCCCTCACAGATTAATTAACATTCACTGTTACCAAAGACTTTAATTACTCTAAGAAGGAATATATTCACTAGCACAATACTATAATTTGCAAAAACATCATTATTGTAAAATAAATGGAAACGACCCATGGAAATGAAATGTTTTCATGGGAAGTAATGGGTTAGGAGACGAGATTTTCCCATCTCCTTCCTCAGCTAATCAGTACGTTGTTCCTGGTAACAGTGCCAACCAGCATGTTTCTTCTTCTCAGAAAGTGAGTTCCTCTCCTAAAATCCTGTTGTCATCCCAGATAATCGTTATTATGCCCAACTTTTGTCTAACCTCTGTCCTGCCCTCCCCAAAACCACAGTGGAGGCAGTGTCAAGGCTCTCCACTTAAGCTGTTCGCTGCAACAATCCTGAACTTTCATGCCATGCAGGGTTTCCTGTTGGAGCAGAATATTTTGTTCCATACTTTTGTTCTCCCTGAGTAGTGAGAACTCAAAGTTGTATTTCAAGGTATCCCCCTCCATACCTCTCCTTATGAAGGTAGGAAAAAAGTTCCAGGCCTGGCACAGAGATAGCACTGCTGTGCTCATTATTTTGACTGTGTTGTATGACTTTGTCTTTTGTAGGCTTAGACGTGATGATTTCAAGTCAATGAGGTGTTTATTATTAGTTGCAGAGTACACCGTTGTAAGCACCTCAGGCATCATTGGATAGACTAGAAATTGTTGGAATTGCTTCTTCAGCCATCATTCTCGAAGACTTCTATCTCAATCCTTAACTCAAAAAATGGCTTGCTGGGAAAAGATTTACTGACAAAAATCAAGTCACCAATCCGGTAAACGGCTGCTTTGAATACTTAGAAAAATTGGCTTATCAGTCTGGCATAACTGCTGTAGAACACCATTGGGAAAAGTGTATAGAGCTGAATAGATATCATGTTGAGAAATAAATATAAATTAGTCCAAAACAACGTTGTTTTCTTATTCAAGCCTAGAACTTTCACTCTACCCTCATATATCCTTATACTGTCATGTATGAACTGGTCTATCTCGGCTACTTACAGACAGCTGTGTCGGTTCTGCATGTTGGGAAGGGTGATGAAGATCGGCTCATTAGCTACTTCCTTGTAAAATTCCACAACTGAGGTCAATTCAAGGAGGTCTGTGGCCTCCAAACCATTCTGCATCTTCGGATGTTAGTCTGTTCATTTGTCCCATGGCCTGGCCCTGCCCATTGTTTTAACTTTCCAGGGCTTTGACTACTCATCTGTCTTCTGTCACCAGCCCCCATATTGCATGTGGTGTGATAGGACTTCACACCATTCTGCTGCAACTGTAAGGGGGCCCATCCAGCCAAATAGAGAGGCTCTATGGTCATTGAAGGAGAAAGGAAGCAGCTGCCTGCACATCCTACTGTGCAGAGCTGTGTAGTTGCCCCCCCTCCCCGTCTGGCGAGCGCCTTTCCCAGGTGGTGACTCCAGAACTGCAGTCTCCACCCACCATCCCTGGCCCATTGTATGCAGTTGTCTTCACAAAACAATGACCCCAACCTTCCCCTCCAAAGAACAGTAGTAAGCACATTTGTCATTGCTGGAAGCCTTCCAGCTAACGTGCTTCGAGCAGAAAGCCCCCGCCCTCTGCATTCCCCAACCTCTACGTAGTGAGCAGACCATTAATCAGCCCACCAACAACTGGTCTGATTGAGGTCTCAGGCGTGTCTGCAGGAGTTCCATGAATTTTCTCTCGTGCTCCTGCTGATCCCTTGACCACCTGGGTCAGTACATTAGTCCAAATATCAGGTGTGCTCCGTACATGACCAATGAACTGATCTTTCAGTCCCTTTCTGAACTCTCCCCGCTTCTTCCTCTCAATGGCTAGATCCCTGCAGATCATCACTTGAACACCAATGGTGTATCCCCTTGCCAATCCCAGCTGGCTACTTTTGTAGTGGGGTACAATGCTGACTCATCTGCAAAACTCATCTGGCCTCATATCACTGCTTATCTCTTCCTCCACTTACACTTGCTATTGTCAGGATCGTCCCCTACAGTCATACCATCTCCCATGTGGAAGAACAGCTATTCTGGTCTACAGGCAGATACCTCATAGGCCATTGCCTCCTCCAGACATTATGTCGTCAAAGGCTGCATGGTAATGCTGGAATCAGACAGATCCGAGTTGTGCCTTGTTTCAGAGTATCTCCAGACTGGACTGTGGATGGTGCCGTACCTGAAGAGTGGGATGTTCTCCTCAACCATCCACACTCAGCAATTGCAGTTTGTGATATCAAAGTCTAATACCCATCTTGGAATAGTAGACTGAACACCTGTCAGTGACTGGACGTTCTTGACATTGTTGTTAGAAACGAGGGCAATCACATGCAGGGCTTGTTGGTGTCGGACCTCTCGGATCACAATTCTCTTTTTACTTTTTATAACTGTTGCTTCACCCCAACTTTGCAACCGTCTTGTTAGGAACTCCTATCATGATGAGCTGTTGTGATGGTTTCCATATGTTCCAGCGGACCCAATCATCCAATCCAATCTACCCAATCAACACACATACACATTTGAGGTGAACCATTCCCTTCCTGTGGAAGCTCCGCATGCCATCTGGCTTTGGTATAAGCTTTGCCACAGATGGCAACGAACCTGAGATCATGCCATTAAGTGGTGCTTTCAGGCTCAGTCTCTTTACACGTCCAGCAACTTTTGCAGGATGTAAACGCTGATCAATGGGAGGACTCATGCCTTGAGTCTCTAGAACTCAACTATGCCTCCTTCTGGAGAGAGGCAAGTAAACTGGCCCACAAGAAGAGGACTCACAACTTAGTAGAAACTCTGAACAGGGTTATATATTTGGGAAAAGGCAAGGTCGAGATCTTTGCCAACATAGAGACACAACATAGGCAGGGTTCATTGAGGCTTCTCCAACCCTGCCCACTCGGTAGTCATCTGAGATTCCTATCTGAACATTTTTCACTCTCCACTTGATCCTTCTGCCCCATTCAACAGACATGAATTTGTTTTGTTTACCTATTGGCTGAACTGCTGTCACATCCCGGTCCCGACAGGATTGAGGCCGCAGCTCCACAACATCTCCCAGCTTCAGGCATTGAATTAGTTCTTGAACTGTTCAACTCTGGTCTACAACTGCAGTATTTCCCCTGTCTGTGAAAAACGGCCAATTTCTGCATGCTGTGCATGCTTGTAGACAGCTATCGGCCATATCATTTCCAAGGTGTTCGAGTTTCCTGCCGGTCTATATCTCACTGCTGTTGAGTAAGTTCATCTGCAGCAAACAGTTTGGGTTTTGGCGAGAGCACTCTGACCACCTTGCAGCTAGTCTGCATTGTTATGCAATTGTCTTCGGGTGCAGTCTTCTTGGATCTGAGCAAGGCCTTCTCTTCAAACTGGCGTATTCTCCTATTTCTCTTACTGTCGTGCATTTTACAAAGTCCTATGTAAGCGATCGCACCTTCAGGGTTTGCAACAATGGGTCCTGTTTAACAGTTTGACACATCGCTGATGGCATCCACAGGGATCTGTCTTTGTCCCTGTTCTGTACCTTGTGTACACAAAAGACCTGCTGGTTTTGCCCGAGTCACATTTCGCTTTTGCAGATGACACTATGTATCATTGCAGCCCTCTATCCCCATGATTTTGCAAGTACAAAGCAGCAGCATTAGTTGGAACTGCTTCCAGACTAACTAAGGAAGTGGCAGGTGGCGATCAGCATGGAGAATCCAAAGCAGATTTTCATATGATCAGCAAATTTAATATAAAATCAGATTGAAAAATCTACAGAAGTTAATTATTTTTCATGGTGTCAGTAAAAATGTTTCTTTTCATCAGTATTATTTATGTATAATTTGAATTGTACAAAAGCCTGTAAAGCATTCTGAGAACACTGTTGTTGATATGCATCCAGTAACAAGCCACACACATTTATAGTTGAGATACTTAGAAACTATTTGTTTTCAGATACAAAAGGAATCCATTGATAAAGTAAGAAAGTAATGTACACTTCATCACTGAGTTTTTATACATAATTATTGTTTCAGCTTGTTCGAGATGCTGATGAACGACTGACTGAGGAACAGATAGAAGATTTGTTGGGGCTCATATCAGAACACGCAAGGCAAAAATCTTAATGTTTTGACAGTCAATTTGAAATTAATTAGCATTAGCTGAAACAACTTTATGGAAGTCTACTACTGAGAAAAATTATGTAATTTATAGTAAGTTTATATTTTATTTTTTTAATTTTATTTGCAACTGTAATTTCTCTTGTATTAATTTTGTTGTAGAATTATGAGGTTTTGTTATTGTGATTAAGAGGAATGAATTAAAATTTGAGGAAAATGTCATTTGGGAGTTCCATTATTGGTAATAAGATAACTAGTTACCTGGTTGAGGAATTGATAACTAATTGTATGTAACAATCTTTGCATCAAAACAAAACAAAATCCTTCTGAATGGAAATTCTCAGAAGAAGTTAATAGAGAAAGATTGGTTCAAGTAAAATAATGAATTCACTTTACTAAAAATGAAAACATATTTACCTTTATCATAATGCATGTTCGGGATTTTGTTTATTTGTACACACACATACTGTATTTTTATTCAAAATTGTAAGTTTTAAAAACAAAAGTATATATGGCAATATGATGCCAAAATAAAACAAATTACAAATTAAATTAAACTCACTTTGGACCCATATATAGATATGTAGTTCTGGTTTCTTAAGAATTAATTAATGTGAGTAGTCTCCTGTTCAGAACTGGAATTGAAGCTTCAAATGCTGTGTCAGTCAGCTACTGAGAGGTGTGGTCTTCCTACAGTAACCTGATAGTTTTTCTGATAAAAATCAGAAATCTGCTTAAAATTATTGTTCATAAGAGAGACTTGTTTGTAGCTTTTTTATTAGACTGCCCATTATCTCAGTAAACAATAATAATTTGTTAAATTCATAATAAAATTATTTTCGTTAATGAAATACTTGTTTGGTTATAAAACCTTACTTCTGGCTTTATTAGATAGTAACATGTATAGTAGTGCATTAAGTATCATTGTCAGTACTAGTTACATGAATGGAGTAAGTAAAATAAATGGCATACAATATGTATTTTATTATAACTTTTAATATGTGCAAGTACAAATCAACGATAATGAACAAACTTGGTATATTAAGTTATTAATTACAAGACTAATGATATGTGTATGTACTATTCTTATGTTGTAGTTTGTAGTTTTATTCACAAAAATCTAAGAACTTTACAGAACCTGCCAAATCCCCCCCCCCCAGAAGTGGGTCTGCATCCCTTCTTTTTTATTATTGAATAGTACATAATTCTAAAAAGAAATATATTTTGCTGCCTAACAGAACATTAGTATTTTATAATAAAAAAGTACAATTAAATACCTTTGTGTGCCTTATTACAGTTTTTTGGTGAAAGACTATTCTCTGCTACAAGAAATATTATAAAACAAAGCAGAAGAGATAAGATGGTAAAATGAGCATAACGTAGGTGTTGAAATTTTGTGGTATTTCATGATCACTGGGAGTTATATTATTTTGCGGTTTTGGATTGTTTTCTGTCTGCTTTAGTTTTCTCTTTTAAAAGACTGTTTAATGTTTTGCCCTTAAAAGAGCTGATATGATGTGTATGTACGTGTGTGACGCTTCATTGCTACTCTTGTCAGACTTTCAAATGCTGTAATAAATATTCTACAAGAGAATGTAAATAATACACTGTAATGTGTACTGTAAATAAAATACATTTCTTATAAGTACTCATTGATTTTGCTTTTATTTAATTCCTGAAATCTGTTGTGAACTACTTTTATACTGAATTGTACTGTAAGCAAAATGTGTGGTCTGTTGCTTATACTTCTTCCGCGGCGTAACAACCCATTACTGAGTCAAGGCCTCCTTTAACAGCCTCCACTAGTTGTCCCGGTAAAAACTGGCTGGCGAAAGAAACTGACAGGTTTCTGCACATAACAGGTTTTTGGTACATCTGTCTATGAGATTTTCATACTGCCAATGTTTTGTCCCATAATTCCATAACATTTTCAAGGTGTATTGATCTTAATTTAGTGACAGAGCATGTTATATATTACTTCCCTTGGGGTATCTTACTCCAGGAGGGTTCAAGCACGGTTATGGCCATGTGTTGTGTGTTATACTGAGAACTACCAGTTGGTAATTTCCAAGCTGTCACTAATTTAGTATATTAATTTCTTTTCTTGACTGCTCCTGCCCTACTGGAATATCTCAGTTATAATGTGTGTGTGTATTCTAATCACAAACAAAAATTGTGTAAAACTTTAGTGCATCTATTATATTTTTTGTTTTTCCTCAAAAAAATAAGGTATACTCTTTATTTCTGAAGATGGTAGGTAGTAGTTAACGAAATTATATATAGTAGAACCTCTGTTAACCGAAACAAAGGGGGAAGGCGATTTCGGATAACCAAAATTTCGAATAACAAAGTCATAACTATTTATCGGATAAAAACTATTTACAGAAAGTCATTTTTAACACTAGTTTTGTGATTTTTTTTAATCTTCTATTTTCCTTTCCTTTTTCTTTTCACATCACTTTCTTATAGCATAATATTGCCATCGCTTCATTAGCAGAATGTCAGAGGGCTTTCACTCTTAAGATCGTTCAATGAACCGTAATTCTATCTGAACATATGAATAACACTCCATGAGAAAAACGTGTATTTTATGTAGCCTAATTTAATGCCCTAACCCAAAATAAAAATTCCTACCTCTAAAGGCATTGACGATCTCGTCAGCGGTATCATGGCTGCTGCTCTCTCCTATGTCATCGTCCCTTTGTTCCATGAACCATAAAAACACAGCCTGATTTACTTTCTCGTTTTGACAAGTCTTCATTGTTTTCGTGTTTGGCATCTTCAAAGCATGCCCTTCAAACTTATTTTTCATCTTGACCCAATCAGAAACACCAACACCAAAATCAGCTGCCACAGTTCTCAAAATCTCGCCATTTTTAATTCTTTTAATTGGCACCAATTTTTCTTCAATTGGTATCACAACCCGTTTCCACTTTATTGACATGACACAACATTTATAAAACCCACTTTACACTTTCCAATGTTTATTGCATCAATTTTTGTGTTTTATCCAGAAAACAACAAATTTCCATAGTAACAATCAGGTTTTTTTTTTGTCGATCGTTTCAGTTAAATTGTATTTTGTTTAAAAGTGTTTCAGTTAATGGAGGTTTTACTGTATGACTTATTCATAAAATGAAGAAAAATGTAACCTTGCAAGGAAAACAAAAACAATTTTTATTAATCTAAAATATAGAGATGGACCAAATAAAACACGATTTTTGTCTAACAAACTTTAGTTGATTAATCATTACTTTCCCAAGATCTGTATCCACACTATATTTTTGATGTTTTAACTATGCTATAGAACTGGTATGACATGAATCTGAGAAGTATGCCAATTATAAAAGATCATATTACTTCATTCCAGGTGAAATATATAATGTTTTCATATGTGACATTAAGGATGTTTTGACTTTTAGTATATTGTGTAAAGAAAACAATACCGTTATGACAAATTAAAACGTGTCTGAATACTGTGACTAACACAGTAACATTTAAAAACAGAACAGCAAATTACCTACAGAATGTTTTGACAGTGATATTAAATCTTATAACACAGTAAGTACAACAAGAAAAAAATATTCAAAAAAGGGTTTAACAGATTAACACATGAAACAAAGATTATTTTGGTGTATTTGTTGTTATGCTCAGTAAACACTTCAACAAGTCACTCTGAGAATTTTGTGTGCAACATGAGTTCCGTAAGGTAACTCTCTACTAAATAGTGCATGCTGTCCCATGATGCACGTTATTGCATCATTTAATGGATCCCCAGATCCCCATGCCCACTGTATTAAAAACATACACTACCAGCCATAACCTTGCGCATGAACACATGTATATTAAGCATGACTGTACCATGGGAAAAGTACACAAAATATCTTTATGTATTGTATTAAAAATGTATACACAGTATAAAAAAGATGCCCAATAACATTGCAAAAGTAGTGTGTGGTAAGAAAACAAGCGAAAGTCAACAAATTGGTTACAGCAAAAAAATTGTGACTGGCATACTTATGTCCCTCTGTATAATAATATTTAATAATACACTGCTGGTTTTTTCTAACCGTACTGTATAAAAAGTAACTTGACAAGTAAATAACTAATTGTAAATGGTTATGTTATGGTACTTCTTTGTTTAGGTAAAACCCATTTTCATCAGTGTCTTCTTTAAGAGGACCAAACAATTGATAGTTAATTGACGACAAGACATGAATGTCAAGGGCATTTCTATAAACTACCAGTGACAAACTTTTAAGACCTTCAGATCTGCATTCAAACTACCGGTATTTCAAAATATTTGTGCTTTCCCATAAATTGTACCATGCACTGCATTATTAATTTCATGAACCACTATTTGACAGTTGTCTTAATAAGGTCACTTTACATGTACATGCCTTTCAGGCACATTGCTCATCAGTGTCCCATGTACACAAGTCACATTTTACCTTATTCATAACGAAACTTGGCCATTTGCATACTTGAGACTTTGGTTAGGTGTCATTACCCTACTGAGTGCATAATCTGTACAAAATTTTGGCTAGTTGAACATTTTTGTCCATTTAAAATTTAATAATTAAAATGAGTTGTGCAACTGTTGACAGAGACTTATATACTGTAATTAAAGAAATTACTGTAGACACATGAAGACGGTACAGAGCATATTTAGATATGCCTACCAGCAGCCCAATGTTGTCATAACCATGCGATTTAAAGTACCCCACTCCTACTCACAAATAAATAAAAATAAAATTTATAGTGACTTCATTAAAACTTAAATTTCAATAAAATTCAAAAATTTACAGTTTAAGTGTGATCTGAAAAATCTGGCCAAAGAATATTCGTTGGCATAAAAATGGTGCCTTCTTCATAATTGCAGAAGAAGAGAAGGCAAACTTGTTTGAGAGATTTTAATAGATATGTTTTATGCTGAGAAATGTGATCTGCCTTAATAATTTTAATGGATCCCAGAAATTTTCTTGTAGCATTTCTATAAAACTTTATTTAGTTATCACAATAAATATTTATGCATGGTATTTCCATTAACAATTTTAGTTATAAAAGTTTTAGGTTTAATGTCTGTCTTAACATCATGTTAATACTAATGAATTAATACGGTATATCATAATTATCAACTGTAGATTTTATTTTAAAGTGATATAAAATGTCACACATTGTGCATGATTATTTCAAGCATACACTGGTGATTAGCATGTGTAAGTAGCATCACACTCCCTTTGGTAGATATATTTTATGTATGATTTAGGTTTTTTGATAAACTTCACTCAAAAATGCTTCAGTTCTGGAATTTTCATAAATTCATCCATATTTAACTGTATGTTACAGTGATTTAATATAATCAGCACAAAAGTTTCATGAATTTAATTACAAAATAACTATACTACACTTAAAATAAATTTCATTTACATTGTAAAAAGTACTGTTTTATACAAAAATAAATGTGTACTTCAAATTTTCGACTCCATAGTTTAGTAAAAACATGTTTAAAAACTATGCTGTTGGAAAACCTCCTTAAAAGCTGTTCCTTTCCATTTCTCAGCCAAAAACCATAATTTGTATAGAATACTTATGTATTAACTTTAGTAAGAATAAAACTGATTACAATAATGTTCTTTTTGCAGAGAGAGATATAAGGTGGTAGTTTATCTGCAGGCAGAATATCTCTGACATCATGCGGCTCAGGAATCCTACTCATCGCCCCTCTTCCAAGCAGTATAGTCAGTAGACATAACATCATATTACTAGCCAACAGTACCAAATAAATGAACTTTTAAATAATAATGACACAAACTTTTTGTGGCAGTGTACAGGGTTACATGCGGCAGCCTATAGTTGTATACATTATGTAAAGAGTTTGTTGTCAACAGAATACCCCTTGGCCTGAAAACTGCACAATCTCAATTCTTATATTTATAAGCACAATGACAAATATGCCTGCCCAATGCAAATTCCATATTATAAATTACAATTTTTTAATCATTTTTCAGATTTCACTATTATTATAAACTCTCGTTAAAGGTTGCATGAACTAACTGCTGTTAATGGGTAGTGTATTTTTATTATTTTGAGCCTCTTATTGATTTATGTCAGTAAAGAAATTATCTTGAGAGGTTAGTGCTCATCATAGCATTAGAAGATGAACATCAAACATGTCCGTTCAATATTTTATTTCAAGTTTATAAAAAAATATAGTTGGCAGATTTGAGTTACATGGTATTTAAGAAGTTACACTTTATTTTGTAAGTCTGTGCTCTGTAAAACAATATTACTTTAGTAGTCATTACTTTATTCTGTTAAGTTATATTCAGGATAGTAGCTAATATTTAGGTGTTTAGATTTTAAGTAATATTTTGTTTTGAAATTATTTTTCTGTCAACAAAAGTCATTTATAATTCAAGGAAGTCTCAAAATTGGGAAATGGTAAAAAACAATTTAAAGAGATAATAAGAAATATCATTGATTATGTGAGAGAAGAAGCTCAGATTAGAAAATTTTAATTGATCCCCAAAAAAAATTTAGAGATGTTACAAAAGGTACTACAGTATCCGTACTCACATAAAAAAAAGATTAACTTTGCAACAAAAAAGAACTAGAAATACCATTTTCTTGGTTTCTTTCAATACAGAAGAAAGTTACAAAAAAGATGTAATTGGCACAGATGTCAATAATTTAATTTTAATTAAAGGCCACCAAGTTATAATTTTAATATGTTATTTACTCAAGGCTGTGTTTTTACTCTGAGGAAACTAATGTTAAAATTAATGAAAGGGGGATTGTTTTCAGAGTAAAGAAAAAGAAGCCTAAGGGGGAGTCCTTACTGAAAATGGGAAAAATGTTTATTTTGTAACTTTTTAATTTAATCAGATTTTTTTATTATTTATTGTTGCACTAAATAATGGGTAAAATTTTGTAACTGGAAAAAAAATTATTTTAGTAATATACTAAAAATTGAATTTTTTAACGTTTCTTAGCAACGTTTTTGGAATATTTTACAAATTGATATTCCAGAAAAACTTGAAGTCCTACGACCTTTTGGAAGCTGTAATTTTGAAGGGGATGAAATTATCTAAAAAAAAACACATATTTTTATTAGGATGTAATTAAAAACAATTTTTTAAAAAATGTTTTATAAATAAAAATTTATTTCCAAGGAACTATAAGCCAAATTTAAAAAAAAGTGTTTTTTTTTTTAGGTAATTATATCCCAAAGATCTGTGCAAAATTTCAGAGCAGTAAGTAAGACAGTTTTTTAGATATATCAAAAAGTATGTATAAAAACATGAAAAATTGAATTTGCGGGAAACGCGGATTTTCTAAAAATATTCCTTTCTGTTGGAATTTTAAATATGTATGGAGTACAAAGGCTTTATATGTTTTTTATTACTGTATGGGTATTAAAATAATAAATTATAATACAATAAACAATAAAATATTTCATTTCACATTTTTAATAATTTATAGAAACATCAATATTCTTATCGATCATGTATCTGTAGTCCACATTTCACTTTTTTACATTGTTGATTTCTTTTACTAATGTTCAGTAAACTTTTCTTCTTCCTTCCCATATTTATTATTGGAAAATAATAACAATTCAAACACAAAACTGTTCCAAATCACATCCACAAAGATCAACACAGCAGCAAACAAAAAATTACAAGTTATCAACAGTACATCAGTCAGCTGTTTTACAAGTCTGATTTTTTCTTTGTAAATAAAATAGCTGATGCTTGCAACATTTATTTCCAAATTAGTACTAATATAATATATATGTGTAAAATTATATTATAGAGTATAAATAATACTGTAATACCTAAATGAAATGTAAATCGCTTAGGTGCTAGGTTTTCCCAAACAATTTGTTTTTTCCTACAAAATATTTCAGAAAAAATGTTTTAGTGTGTTTTTTATATAAAGAACTAACCATAGAACAATTTGGGACAAAAAAATTGCATTTTGTATCAATTTTTGGCCATTTTCCATAGGGACTCCCCTTAAACAAAATTTAAAATCGACTAGATTTAAGTGAAAAAAAATTACAAACAAGTAAATCACTTTTTGTTGAGGACCACAACATACAGTATAGAAGATTAAAATTTTTAAAATAAATTCAAAGATAGAGGGAAGAAGGCCAGTCAGTTGTCTACACTAATGAAATGTTTATTCCAGGCTGTTTCGTGATTATGTCAAAATCAAAACGGAAACAAAATAGATACCTAAATCTGAAAAAAGCATGTTGGCAGCAGATATTGTGCCATATTAGACAAAGTGGTGCCAAATTCGTTTTCTAAAAAAACTAAGATGAAACAGTGGTTGGAAAATTAACAGTAATCCTTACAGAGACAATATATTAAAGGACAAAGGATATGAATTAACGCTACAGAAGAGGCAATAGAATTTTTGCTGTCATCGTGAAATTTTAGCTGAAAAAGGACATCGTGTTATATATTCCACCATATCACCAAGAATTAAACTCGACTGAATTAATCAATGTGGGATGACGTAAAGAACTGGGTAGTGTCCTATAACACAATTTCTAAATTGAAAGGTGTGCATGTGTGAATAAAATTTAAAAAGTCAAAGAAAACGTAATCACAGCAAGGGGGTAAAACAGAGTATCAAATTACTCAAGGACAGATACTATTGGGTCTTTCATTATTAACAAAAATAATAATAAGGACTAATTCTTCTGATTGTACAGAAAGCAAAGACAATGAAGACGACGATAATCTATCTCGCTTTGAAGAAACTGAAGAAGATTATACTCACTGCAAAAGTTACGACCTATAAGAATGTCATTATTGTTTTATTATGATTGTTGTTGTTTTGTCATCACCAGTGTAATTATTATTATTACATTGCATCAATTAGCTGTTATTATTACATTATTTCTTTACTCTATATTATTTGTATTACAAGTTTCATAATGTTTTATTTAATAAACACATAGAACTTAAAAGTATGTGAAAGTTTTATGCACTATGCATTCTTAAAAATCCGTTAGGAAAGAGAAAATGAAATTAATAATTTTTTATGTAAAGGTATATAATTATGGTTTTTGTGTAACCAGATTATTGATTTTTACAATAATTGCTTTAATTCTGTAAATATTTTTAGTTTAACCTTATACTAACATTAGCAATAAGTATTTCAAAAGCATCGGCTAAGCGCATATGCATAGGGCAAATCGAATGTGAAAGTGTGAGTTACATAATACAAGGTGAGAGTTTTAGTGAACTAATGTGAATGTGATGACTCTGTGGTGCCAACACTATTCAGTAATCTCCAGTCAGTAGACAAACTCTACCATGTTATATTAGCAGCAGTAGTTTTTTTCCCGATCCCAGTGCCATTAGAGCATTTGAAAACTACAGATCACTATTTTTAATCATATCTTCTTCTTATCAAAAGATGGAAATAGACCTTGTAGGCTGCACATATATATAGCAGTAAAAACTGAGAAAAGCTCGTTCTTGTCAACTCTATTAAATCCTTCTTCCATGTTCAGAGAGATATGAATCACGTAATCCATAGGCAATGCAAAATATACCCAGAGATGTACATTGTGCCACAGAGGGGAGAGAATGAACTGTGTTTTCTGTAGCACCATAAAACTGGAACATTTTGGTTACAGGGACAAGAAAAACAGGCAAACCAAGCAATCTTAAAGGGTAACATGCATTACTTGTCTACTCTGTTACTATATCCATGTTTTATGTTCACTCAAGTCTTCTTAGAAATAGAACAAAATTAGATTAATAGCAACAAAAACATGTCAGCAGACAAAAACAGATAGCAAATAAATTAAAAATTGATACACAGAATGTGAAAGGAACTGTGAAACAATACAAACTTTGCATATATTATGGAAACTAAAGAAAATATTAACAGTGAAAATTGTATTCTACTGTATACAGTGGTATAGATCAATAAAAAGGAACACCACTGTATAAAAGTAAAAAATGGGAACAAAACATGCTGAATTATAAATATGTTTATATGAATATTACAAACATAAAATAAAACTACACATCAGAAAGTTGACTGTACTGGCAAACTAAATCATGAATACAATGAGACAGTTCCATATAAGCAAAATAATTCTGTCAGTATCTTCATGCATTCATAACATAACAAAAAACCAACAGGTATCTTTTGAACAGTTTCTACAATATGTAACAATCTAAACAATTACTATTACAATAAGTGTTACAAATGTTTAATTTTGTTACGACAATACAGAACATGCTACATGTTTCTCGGTTATTCCAGCGGAGCCTGGCTATAATGTGTGTGTGTGTGTGTGTGTGTGTGTGTGTGTGTGTGTGTGTGTGTGTGTGTGTGTGTGTGTGTGTGCGCGCGCGCGCGCATATTGCTGCTACTTTGAGATGAAGGACAATTACGAGACCGATCCAGATTTCACCAGTCCGCGCACACTGTGTTCAAGGCGGCAAGCAATTATGCTCTAGTGTTTTCTAGTAGCATTGTTGACGTGTAGTTTAAATACAAGCACTCAGTGACGCTTAGTTCAGTTTTTAATGGCGATTTATTCGAGTGCAGTTCGAAGTATTGTAGCGAAGTGGTGTGTTTAAAAATTCTGCAGGACTCTATTAGTTGACATTTTTATTGCATGTGAACAATTTTTATTTGATTTGTTGTAAGAGACTATCTTGTTGATTACAAACTGTTTAATTGTGATAATTAAACCTGGTGAGTTGTGACTTAATTGGTGTCTTGTATTTTGTTTTCCACTGCACCATACGACGATCTGTAGACTGTCGTAACAATATAATACTGCTCTAGCAAGTTAATTTTGTGTCTGATCTCATTCTTGGACAGTATATTTTTATTTTCATTTCCTGTGTTTTATGGTACTAGTTTGCTGTTTTATATACAACATGATTTTGTGATGTAAGATAAAAATATGTTGCATGGATGCGACTTAACTTGTGTGGGTGTATATTTCATCATATGTATATGTGTATATCCATATGTGTCATATGTATATATATGTATGTGTACATATGTATATCATAATATGTGTTCATCATTGTTTAATGTCTCCTTCAAGTTTATAACAGATTCTTCTATTAACTGTTGATGTACACATTTGTAACTTCTAATGTAATAAGACACACAATGTAACTGATCAATGTGTTCTTTGTTTTTTTAAACACTGTACCCTCAAGCCAATTATTTGCAGATATGTAATCCCTAATTAAAACTGGTTGATTAGGAATTTATTGTCTGATTTTCTGCCTCGTATTTGAAGTTTCTTTGTTTATTCCCTACTATTTGTGGAAAATTAGGTGAAAGTTTTATTCTATAAACCCATGTAAGAATCCATTGCTCTACAGCAAGTTCGAGTTTTCTTGTATCATAAGGCAATAAACTTATACAAATATTGTCATCATTACACCATCCATGCATTGCATAACCATAAACTTTATTTAAAATTGGGTCATTTTGTGATTCACGATTTACATATTCATAATTTATTGATATATTGATTCTTTAATATAACTGAGATAATTCCTGACATAATTAAAGTTTTCAATAATATTCATGAGTGTCTTGCTCACAGGTAAATGTGATAGGCCCTATGCATTACCATGAATTTCAGACTTAATATCTTACACTGTGACAGTGTTCATGAAACGAACAATGTATGTCCATAAAATTCTCCAAACTTGCAAATAGTACACTAGGTAGTGCTACTAACAGATTTTGTAATATGTCACAGTCTAGAAGAAGCAATGGAAACCATTTAGTGAAAACCACAATATAATATTTTACTTAGTTATTATGTGTATTTGGCGCCTGTTTGTGCATCCAAGTTTTTTTTAATTTTATTTCAAATTAGTGATTTTCATGTGCAATGCTTTAATGTGAAAATCTGTGCTAAATTGTGTTACTTCAATTATGTTAAATGTGAACATCCTTTATACAAACATAAAAATGTATAAACAACATATGGGAATACAGCTTTAAGCTGACAAACGTACAAATGGTGGAAACGTTTCAAAGATCAGCTGAACTTCTACTGATGCTGATTTTCATTCCAGCTAACTCTCAGTGTCAAAAACTGATGACACTGTTGCGAAAATTAAGGAAACTATTCATTCTAACCATTGTTTAACCATTCTTAAGGTAGCTGAAGAAGTATTTCAAAAACTGTCATGAAACCAATGCAACAAATTTAGGCATTGAGTTGCACTGTAGCCACATTTGTGCCTCACCTTTTGACTGACGAGCAAAAACAGATTCAAGTTGACATGAGTCAAGAGCTTCTGAATGGAGCTACCAAGAATGATAACTTTTTAAAAAACATCAGTACTGGAAATGAGACATGGGTGTGTCCATGATATTGCATGATATTGAAACAAAAACTCAATCACCACATTGGGTTCAAAGGTACCCACAACCGAAAAGCAAGACAAAATCTGGTCAAATTATTAAAGTCATGATGGCAGTTTTGTACAATGCTAAGGGCATCATGAATTTATTTCACAAGGCACAACACAACACGAACAAGGATATCTCGAACTAATGAAACGTCTTTGTGAGTCTATTGGAAAAAGGCCTGACGCTTAAAGGTCAAACTGATGGATGCTCTACACTGACAACATGCCTGCACATACATCACTATTAATCCATCAGTTTTGGGCAAAAAACAAGGTAACACATCTTCAAAAAAAAAGCAGAAAAATCATTCCACATCTTCCTTACTCGTTTGATTTAGCACTGGTAGACTTTTTTATTTCCAAAATTAAAAATGAGATTGAAAGGCTAACATGTTCAGTTGACTGCCTTGATAAAAGAAGATTCACTAATACAACTGTGCGGTGTCCCAAATGAAGAGTTCCAGAATGTTTCAAAGGATGACAGAAATGTTAGGACTGGTGTATTTAAAGTAGAGAGGACTACTTTAAAGGTGACAAGATTGATTTGCATCTAAGATCCATGGAAAATGTTTTATTTTAAAAAGTTTAGAAACTTCACAGACATTTTATATGCTATTGGTCACTCTTTTCCATCAGGCTTAATACTGGATAACACAATACAGACCATAAGCTGACAGACCACAAGATAATTTAAGTGGTAACTTGGCATCATAGTGTGCTCAAATACATGTTGTAGTCAATTTTCCTTTTATTGTATTAACTGTATATAAACATATTTCGCTGAACCAAAATTTACTACTCTTTGTAAGTAATCTATACAATGTTTGTAAACCAATAAGCAAGATTTTTCACTAATTTAGTGTTGTAAACAGTCATACCTATAAAGGCTTCCAGTTTACTTAATGTTATCTGGAACACATGCACTAACACTTACTTTCATCTTACTCTCAGCAGTAGCCCATTCTTATCTTATACCAATATAATCAATACGTTCAGCAAAAAAGAAACACTTATATATACTTACAGGTAACACTTCCCAGAAAATCTGTTTAAAACACTACAAAGTCTAGTTATCTGAATTTCTTGTGTCTCTCCTATTACTTAACATAGTGTTATGACATTACAGAACAGTCTACGTGTTTGTCGAATGTTCCAGAAGAATATCGCTCTAATGTGTGTGGCATATGTGATTCTTGGCACATTTTCTAGACTGTGTCAGAATTCACGCGGCCGCACGCACTTTGTCAAGGCCACAATTAATTACGACATAGTAGAGATAACACATAGTTGTGGAATGTTCTGGTCTGTGAACGGGGTATAAATACTAGGCGGCAGCGGCTTAGTTCAGTTATTCTCGGGCGATATTATATTACTCTGTGCGTTCATGTGGTTAATAGTGAAGTTTGTGTTTTATAATCGGGCGGTATAATTATAATACAATTGTGTTTGATATTAGTTGACATTGCGTGTGAAAAATTTTTATTTGATTTGTTGTAACAGACAGTGTTGTTAATTACAAACTGTGAAAATTAAAGCTGGTTAATGACTTAATTGGTTCTTGTATTTTGTTTTCTACTGTACCTACGATGATCAAGTAGACCGTCATAACAGTGGTGTCAGAAGTGGGATAGAACCGTTAACAGTGGACACTGTTGTAACCCCTCTTTCCTTTTTATGCTTTATAAAAAAAAAACTTTTTTTTTATTTATTTATTTTTTTTTTTAAGAGAAGCCACTAGTTATTTAAAACTAGGCAAGAGCCTAGAGAAACCAAAACTGCGCTGGGTCCAGTATGGTGGGACTTGCAAATGAAACGCTACTCTAAGATAACAATAACAAGATTTATTGTATTCATGTTTTTGTACAATGAATTCCCCAGTATACGACATACGCCTTGAATAATTAAGTTTATATTACAAGTGCTTTCCTTCTTAAGAATAGCTCGAAATTTCAAAAACCACAATCGTTATTATTCTTAAAATCATTATTATAATTCACATTAGACATAGGCATCGCCAAATAATTGAGCTTGATATTACTGAGCAGAATACAGTTACTTTAAATAATGTAAAATGGCGCATAGTCTCGACCCTCCCAGTAAATTACATAAATCATAACAGGATATATATATATATATATGCATAATAACGTATAACAATCTAACAATCACATAAGGCATAACACACAACATATAATCAACATAGATACACATTTACATATAAATGGCACACACCATGTCCACCTGGTTAACAGCGTATATTTTGTCATCGTACACCCTCAGTCCTCTTATTCAGATCAAGTATCCGGCCCACCTTAAATTTTCAATTAATAAACCCAAAACCCCAATTAATCAGTCACAAAAGAGCAGAGTAGACATGCCCCAAAATTCTACGTCTGTGAAAGACCACAGTTCAACTGGCTAAATAGTCAAAACGGCACACAAGTACCAAGCATAATAGGTAATCATCAATTTCGGACCCAAATAATAATAATAAGTGCCATCACAAGGTCAACATGGATGCCCGGTTGCATAACTGCATTTCTCATTTCTTTTATTTTCCTGACAAAAAATTTTGCAAAATCAGTGGAACGTGACCACCCATAAATACTTATAACTGGTCCTGATTTGTCTTGCATTCTTTAACATTTATTAATGAATTGGTATTATGAGCAACAAAAGTTTAACAATTATTGTGCCGGCTATGGCAAAATTTAGTGGTTACAAAATTAGTTGAACAGTAAAATTGAATTTCGAAAAGCAGCATCTATGGAATTAATGTACTAAAACATGCTTGAGGTGTTCATAAAGAATCCACTTGGCCTCAGGCACGGTCATGCACCCGGACCAGATCCAGCAAACTATGACAGGATATTGTCCTGTGGTGAACGGCACCAACAGGTGTCGTCCACAGGTTAAAACACCTCCCCCGACCTTTAATTTAATAATCCAATACACAACCCAATTAAATGGAAAAGTAATTAACCATAAAATTCCCCTACGGGGACCGAAACACCCGTGCATGCATGCTTAACACAGAAATAAATTAGTGGCCGGAAATGCTGACCATATTTACAGAAACTCACATCAACTCGGGTGATGCATGACCCTGGCTGAGTTTACAATTCTCTGACTGAGATAAACATTAATATGTTAATGAGGCGTAAGCCTTAGTAAAAAAAAAACAATGAAAAAAGTAACATGTAAACCCAATTGTCCCGTTGGACTTGTCCGGAACAAAGTCCCCAAACTGGAGCATCTCCAAAAGTGTCTCAAAGAAAGTGTATCGGCCACCAACATGTTGTTTCAAAAAAAAACTTAAATGTCACCTGGTTAGCAGCATTAGGGTAGAGGATCCGGTCGAGTGTGTCCGTCCATCCGGCCTGACAGCTTGACAGAAGTGGTTGAATTTATTTCATGGAAAGCAGGTATTCGGCCATCCTCTGGAGTGAGACAGATTATCGTCTACATCGGAAACCCTGCACAATTATATCAGTAATTACAGGTTTAATAAACCACACTACCCCATTCACCCAGCAGAACCCAGATTTCGTGACATGCCCAGTTTACAATCTCCGGAAAATTCACTTATGCATTGAACCCCATTGAATCAAATAAATCACATCAAAATAACACTTTTAAATATTATAATCTATAATATATCCAAATATAGTCATTCAACATAATAATCATTTCAAATAAATAGTTATTCACAAGTTTTCGTCAAGCACTTAACCCCCTTTGACAGGAACTAGCAAACTTTAACAAGTTCGTGATGTACAATCATTTCAGAAAAATAACTAACTTACGCCCCATTCTAATATAATGAATTAAGTATTATTATATTATTAATGATATAATGGATTAATATCTGTTAGCCAGCGTTAACATTGAAACATACATAAACCAATTTAGCCTGGTGCGCGCCACGTGCTGATATAAATTAATGCAATACATATCGCCCCGCACCTGCGTTAATATTAAGTAAATACAATTTATTTTTATGACATAGTAAGTAATATCTCTTAACACACTTACAGGAAGGTCGCGTAGACTTCTACTTATACATAGCAAAAATAGTAGAGCAATTTCAAGTCGATGCTGTCAGGCGAATCCGGACGTTACTACGCTGAATGCTGAGATTGAACTGCTCAGTCCCGCAGCTGAAAAAATAGTATGAAGCGCTGGACACAGAGCGCGCGCGGATCGGCCCAGTGGCCAGATAACAGACGTACGTAATTTCTTACGTAAACACTTACGTTGTTAAATACGTAATTTAATAATTCCACTATTAAAAAAAAACCACCGCCGAGTTTTTTCCAAAACACGGCACACCCCCACCCCAAAAGGGCAACTTGGTTGCCTCACAGTTAAACTCAGGGAGGGTACCCTGCAGTGTACCCCCTTCCCAAAAACAAGCTAGTGGTCTTCGTGATTATGGCGGCCCAGCAGCACTTGCTCTCAGGAGAACAGAGGCTCCTCACAACTGCGTCCATTCCCCATGCGACCCTCTCCGCTACGCCAACTCCACGGGACCGCCCCAACACGTCACCCTCTCCGGTGACCATCACCTCCTCCCACCGGTCCCACTCACATACCCGTCCTAAGACCAAACAAGGTATCTCCCACCTTGGTATGTGAGTGACCGCACTACTTCTCGTCCATCTCTTGGACCGACCAGCCACATGCACCCACAAGGCATCTCCATCCTTGCCATATGGCTGCCCCACTTCCCTACACAAGGGCGGACGGCCCCGCTTAGCCAGACAGAGAGGACCGCACCAAGGGCATGCGAACATTAATCTCTACTGTTACTTCACATTTGATTACACCGTAACTAGCAGGGGAGGTTTACTTCACCACAGCACCATCGATACACCATATATATATATATATATATATATATATATATATATATTGTAACGGTACATAACCCCGTCCTAATAACTGATAACTCTTGTACTACCATAAAGGTCAGAAATGGGTAAACTATAACTAGCTAAAAATTAAGTTGTATCACTAAACATTATAAACAATATTAAAGTGATATACAGTGACAAGTGAGTTATAGTGTACCCAATGAGGTAATAAGTGAAGGTGAAGGGAACTTCTTACAGAATTGTGCTGTAGATGTGAGAATTATAGACTATAATAGTAGACTATGATGCTACCAATTAATTATGTATTTTGTTTAGTTATTGTAGGATTTATATTGTGTAGGCAACAAAATTTAGTACCTGTGTTAATTTTATATTTTTTAAAATAATTGTGTTATTATATAAGATAACCCAGGGTTTTTAAAAAAATAAAAGCTTTAAATATCAGATGATAATAAAAAATAAAATAATACTGTATGAGGAAAATGGCAGAAGAAAATAGTTCAGTGTAAGAATACTATAAGAGATTAATAAATAATATATAAATTCATTTAAAGTTAATAATAATATTAAAGACATATCTAAAGTTATAAGAAAATAAACAGAAAACTATTATGTAAATCAAATTGGGAAAGAAACCAAAATTAAAAAGAATTATTTTTCTGTAAATCAAAAATAAATTTATAATAATTACAAACCGCCTATATACTAAAAAGTAAATAGCAGCACCAATAAAAAATGATATATAAATTATGTGTTACTAAGAGTAACGAAATAACAAGTATTGTTTAATCGAAAAATATATTGAAAACCGTCCGGTTGAAAAAAAGTGATGAGACCAAAATTAGATTAAAAAATCCTTTAGAAATCTTTTGAACAGCACAAAATTGTTACAAAATTTGAATAACAGTATACACATTATGTACCACTACCTTAATTATCAAAGTTAACTTGCTATACTCCATAATAAAAGTGAAAAACCATTTTTGGACGATCAGGCGTTTTGAGTTTTGACGAGATAGTATTTGACAGACGGTTATGAAATTACAAACAACTAAGAACACCACCTGAGAAACAGCTTCACACAAGTAAGAACTTCGAGAAGAGAGGTAATATAAACAGTTCTTTTAATATTTAACAAAGAAAACTCAAATCAAATTGTCGTTCAGTACAAAACTTTCCAAGTGTAATCACATGTTTTAATAAACATAAAACAATCTGCTCTCTTACGGACAAATCCGGAACTACGTACTCAGAGAATAAACAAATTTTTGAAGTTTTTCTATATTTGTAAAGCGTAGTATAATTATCCATTTCTGACCACCTCATAACAAAAAGAACTTACCCTTAACCCTGGGGAAATAAATAAAAGAATTATATGTTGATTGATGTTTAAATAAAAGATAAAATTGTAAAATCGGTCAAAACCAGATTTTTTTTGACAATTCCATGTTTACTCAATGAAGTCATGTACTAAGTAATGAAAATATCGATTGTAATATTTGTATTTTGGCGGAAGAGAAAAACCGATAATATTATCAATAAATATTATTGAGAAATGATATTGAATAATAAAATGTGTTTTCTTTATTGTAGTGGGTAGTTGTAGTAGATTTCAGAATAAATAAGAAGAGGACGATCCACCAGGTCGTATTCTGCCACAGTGTCGTCTGGTTAACCTATATTTGGAGACTAATGTCAAAACCAGCTGATTCAGTTCACGGCAAATATTTGAAAAATTTAGAAATCGTCTAATCCGAGGGTAAACAAACGGTACTTGCTCTCTCTTCAAAAGAAGGCTAAACAACTTCCCTACTTAACCCAAATCACACACCCGATTTCTGCTTTGTTTGGGTAACATTACCACCAACTTTATTTAAACCTCAGTCTTTATAATTCATAAGTGGCGGAAACCTCTGATACAAGCGGTTGTGTTACAAATTGGCGCTTACAACAGTGGGGCTTGAATAAGACGGACGTTTCGCTAGTACCTCATAGGCAGTGTGTTACAAAATGGCGCTCAACGTAAAAGGGCTGTAATTAGAAAAGAAATTTGATATATTTAATAAATTAATATACGAAAAAACCTAATTATCATCGGCAGTTATGAGAAAACAAGAAATGCATAATACCAGAGGCAGATCGAAGAAGAGGGCAGAAGAAAAGGAGAAGGAAGAAGGTGGACAGGAACGAGAGATAGAAATATTTACGGACAGTGAAATGGAACAACCGGTGGGTGATAAAGAAGAAATTGAAGCAATTATGAGCACGGAAAAGGAAATAGTGGAAGAGGATGCCCAAGGGGACCAACCAGACAAAGCGGAAGCCAGGAGAGAACCAAATTGGCAAGACATGATGAGATTTATAGCCAAGAAGTTTGATAAAATAGATGAGAACTCAAGGAAACAAAATGAAACCTTTAGCGAAAAATTTGATAAAATAGATGAGAACTCAAGGAAACAAAATGAAACCTTGAGCGAAAAATTTGACAAAATAGATGAGAATTTTAAGAAACAGGAAGAGAACTCTAGGAAGCAAAATGAAACTTTGAGGGATAGTTTAAAGCAAATTGAGAAAATAAACGAAGAAAATTTAAAACAATTTGAGGGTAAAATGGAGAATTTCAATAAGGAGATATGGGAAACTTTCGGAGAGAAGTTTGAAAATGTTAATACGCGTATCCAAAAAGCAGATACATACAAGGAGGAGACAAATAAGCAAATGGACAGTGGTTTTAATAATTTGGATGAAACGTTAGACAGCACTTCCGAAGGTTTTAAAGTAAGTACGAACATGGAAGAGAATATCAAGAAAATAAGGAAAATATGGAGAAAGAAAATATTCAATACAAAAGAAGAAATGGAGATGAGGAAGGGCGGATTAATTAATATATTTAACCCTCCCATTAATAAACAAAGGGAGTTAAATAAAGTTAGAAATTGTAGACAAAACTCAACAAAAATATCAAAGGTAAACCACCATAGAATAATAACTAAAAACTTGAATAAATTTAAATATCAGTTAAAAATATCGACGATCAAAGAGTATCTGACCACATCAATTATATTTTCAAGACGGAGTATACCAACAGAACATTGTGTAAATAATACAGAGGTCAAAGAGAATGGAATAGTGGCATATATGAGTGATTACATTAAAATAGAGGAGATACAATACCTATTAATTAAGAAGGATCTAAATATGACCGAAAACCGTGACTTAAATGAAGACTTTGTATCAGCCGAGTTACAGTACCAGATACACGAGAGATATTTAAAAAGGACAAAAATCATTATGGACACTGCAGTAATCCGAGAACATGGAGTACCTGAGTTAATGGACCATGGTTAACCTAAATAATAACAAACCAGAAAAAAAAGGGGACTGAATTTTTGAAAACCGACCCAGCAACCCATTGAATAGCGGAAGAAAACCCCAAAATTCCAAAAAACTGTAAGGACAACTTACTCAACAATTTATTCGGGAACAAGACGATTTAATAAAAACTATGTAAGTACAACTTACTTAAGATATTTCGAAACCATTTAATTTAATAAAAAAGAAATAAGAACAGATTAGTAAATAAGAGTTATAAAGAATTGATTTAAAATGAAATAATAGGAAAAAGTAATATTTTTAATGGTAACAAACAGAAGAAAAATTAAAATGAACAAAAACAATTGATGGTAATGTGCTCAGATAAGAAGAATAAAGAATAATTTAATGACTCCAATGAAACTGAAGGAGGATGATAATTAATACAATAATTAGAATTTCTCGGAATTGAAGATTGTATAAGAAGAAATGATACGGAGAAATATGTCACAAGAAGTAAAGTCAAAAGAATTTTAACATAAGGCCTATCAATAATGTTATATGCTATTAGTTAATGGAAAAGAAGAAGGAATCAAGGAGAAGAAGGAATATATAAATAAATGCAAACAGCTACAGTATGAAGAATCCCAAAAGTGTTTAGTACTAGTCGCTAATTGACTACTACTTATATTTTTTTTATTTTAATGTATTGACCGTAGAAATGTTCCGGCAATAATTTTCCTGAGCAGGGATGATGTTCCCCTGGTCTCAGAAGGTGTAAGGATGGACAGAGGATGTAGCGGGGCATTTTTTGGGCATACCTGGGGTAATAACATAATTTGTATTTTTCATAAATAAATAATAAATAACAGGTTGAGTGATAGGGACAGAAATTATAGACTTGGGTAAATTTGTTATTTTGAAACGATCGCAACGTGGCTGCACTGCTGTTGACCTTATGAATGCAGATTTGTTTAATAATATTGTGTGGACCGTTTTAATAACTGCAACTGTACCAAGGTCAACAAATGACGAACACGAAACTAGTAAACAAGTTATGTAACAGAAAACAAATTGTGCAACGAGACGATCAGGCGATGTGTTACGTCAGCGTATGACATAACGAGGTGTGTCACCAGTTTCGTCAGACACACCGAACAAAGACTCAGTCGCAAAACAACATCTGAACTCAACAGACACAACTAACTGTGCGTTAGCCGGTTTTTCGGCGAAGTTTTGTGTGTTCGCCGACGCGCCCGCAACACATATAAAAATGTGAAGTAAAGTCTAGAAAAATACAAAAGTAACTAACAGTTTTGTTTCGTCATTATTAAAAACTGTTTTCGGCAAGTATTCATTAAAACGGACAATGTGCGTAAAAGTGTGACGCCACCAACTTACTGAACAGCTAAGTAACCATGCATTCATATCAAAATTTCAACAAAGGTTTTCTTTGAAAATTAATTAAGTAATGGGGAAATAAATTTTAATAACATGTAACACGAGAGCTCTCAAATCATAAAATCATGGTGTGTGTGTGTGTGTGCGTGAATAAGCGTGTAGACAAAGAAGGCTGGTTAGCGTTGTTTGTATTTTAATTTAATTCATACTTAATTTCTTAAAATTTATTTGGAATTTGTATACCATGTTTTCATTCTCATTGTAGCAGAATGATTATATAATTAATAACTTTCGTAAATGTGAATTTCCAGTAGAGAGAGGATGGCAGGAGGTAGTTTGTTAATAATAAAATTATAGTAAAAAATGTCAATAAAACTTTATTCCTGGGAAACAAAATAAAGTTTTTCTTTATTTGGAACAACCAGTTCTGATCTCCTGGGTTCGTCGAAAAGAACCCGAGGAAAAAATGGTAAGTACACATATATTTTTGATACGTAGTTGGTAACGAGATGGCACACCACAGTAAACAGTAAATACAGTAACAGTAATATTAGTTCAAATTATATTTATTAAATATCAAGAATATAAAACGTATCAGTGGCGCCCGAACAGGGACAATTTTATATAAATAAATTTATATAAAATACGGCCTACTCGGGAGAACAGAATGGTTGTTTGGAATTTGTATTTACGTATGTACGTAAATTAGACGTAAGAGGTTATGTCTAATATGGGTGAGTAGAATATTTTTCAATAAGTATATGTTACGTATAATAAGATTATATAAAGAAATATATATAAAAAATGTTTAAGAAAAATGGCAGACAATCATGTAACTGTCAGCGTCACTGACAGTGTAGATGAAAGCCAGATAAGCGTAACTGAATCCCAAATCATGCATGAAGGTGTTCACTCGACACCAGTCATGAATAAAAAGGCTGAAGATAATGATATGATCAAGATGATGAAATTGCTTTTTAATGAACAGAAAAACGATATGCAAGAGTTCAAAAGTAGTATAAATGAGAAGTTCGATATTCAAAAGAATAGTTTTGAGGAGTTGAAACATGAAATACAAGAAATTAATAAACATTTAGAAAGCACTAACGAAACAATAAGAAACAGTTTAAATAAATTAGAACGGAATGTTGAGAAATTAGGTGACAATGTTTTAAATATGACAAAATGTAAAAATGACGAAATAGTAGACAATTCTGAGAGTATAGTGGGGGTGAAGAATAATGTAGAAGCAAATGATGAAAATATAATAACAAATAGTACTGATGAAGTTTTAGGATGCGATAATGAAATGTTAATGAGTGTTTATGAAATAGAAAGAGAGTGGAAGAATAATGTAGTAATTGAATGGGGACAGGGGGCAAATTTTCCCCTTATTGTTTATAATGATGATGATGATTTAATGTTGTTTTTTCAGGGCAAGAGACCCTTATTGTTAAATGAATTAATGTTGTACCCTCTGTCCGTAATAATTGTGAAAGTGTGATGTGGTGCTATGAAGAAAGAGAGTTATGTATTGAGAGTGAAATAGAACTATATAAGTTAGAAAGAAAGTATAATGAATTGAGAAAAATACTAGAAGGGGTGATGATGAATCATGTGAAATACGTATCTGTTGAAAGAGAGACAGAATAATTTTGATAATATCTTACCTGACTATAATGATTTACCTGATGTAGTAGTTGAGGAATACAAAAATGAGAAAACAATTTACCTGACGTTAACAAATAACACTGATACAGACTGGACAATTCTAACTGATGTTGACATGATGTATAATGGATGAAATAGAATTGATGGATTATTATGATAGTAATGATAACAAATTGTATGTTGATAAAAATGATGAATGTTACAAATACACTAGATATATATATGACGATGGAGGATGAGCTAAAAGATCAGTGTTGGGACATTTTTAAATATTGTAAATTTTTGGTAATGACCTTGCTGATTTGGACATCTGAAGTGAGATACACTTGAACAGTTTTGACGCATATTTTGTAAATAATATTGAAGTCATTTGTGTGTATTGTGAAATGTTAGAAAAGTAATGTGTATATGTTTTAGAAAATGTTGTGTTAATAATAATATTATTATTAATATTTTTGCATTCTAATTAAATAATAAAATAATTATGAAGACAATAATTAATGATTTGTAGAAGTTTGATGATAATTGAAATATGTTATTTTAATAATCAAACAAATATTTAATTTTAATAATCAATTGAAGTAAATAATTTGAGATGTTTAGATATTGTGATTGAATGTTATATGGTTGAATTTTATAAGGTAATTAAACTGTTTGATGAGGTTCTAATTTAATAATAATTAATAAGTAAATAAATATTAAATGGTTTATTTTGTGGAATATCATAATGATTAAAAATATATGTTAATAATAGATTTAAGCAATTTTGAAAATCTGATTGCAACACAGGATAAATAAATAATGATGATAAATAAAAACAGTTAATGAAAAAATTTTAAATAATAATGTTTATAAATTTTTAGATAAATTATTTATAAGAGAATTGTTTGTTTAATGTATGCTAATAATCCAGGTTGATTTCTATTTGTGTATTATGTTATGTAATGTATTATACAAGGTGTGTGTGGCTGGGAGGTTATCCAAGGGGATAACGTATTAAAAATTTGCTATATTTTAATTAATAATGATGATTTGCTACTCAATAATTTTGTTTGAATTTAAAAAATAGATGCACTAAATACTTCTTATATTGTGTTTATTATGTCTTAGTGTGTTGATTGCATTTAGTATGTTAGGAATAAGAATTATAAAAATATGATAATATGTTTTCAATGTGTTTATAGATTTTAAAATAAAATGAAAAATAGTTGTGATAGGTGAAATTTTCAATGGGTTGCAAAAGATAGAAATGGGTGATAGTAATTATTTGAATAAAATGTTTGAATCAGTTCAAGTTGAATTTTGTGGGACATACAGATCTGTCCAAATTGAAGTCAGAGTTAAAGAAATAGTAGAGATGAAAATAATGCAATGTTGTTTCGAGTTAATGAATGTTATAGAATTTTGAGAAGTATAAGTGGAGACACAGTAGAAATGGAGAATTTATGTAGAGTCTTGAGTGATATAGTGTTGTTTATTTTGTTGATGTTAATTTGTTGTAATTGTAGTGAGGTAATGAGATTGAGATTTTGGGGATGGCAATTTTGTAGTAGGGGTAGTGTAGTGTGGGAGTCCGCAACATAAGGGTTGGGACGGGATTTGGTATAGTTTTAGTGGGAAGGGGTTGCCTTAGGTAGAATCCGGGAACCAGAGAACGGGAATTGAGCTTTTTTGGGGGGGGGAAACACGTATCCTATGTACAAAGGGTTAGAGAGTATTTTTTTTTATATAGAGAGAGAAGGTGGCGAATTGAGCTAAAGTAGTAAGTAGTTAGAGGTAGAGAAGGGTTAGTAGGATTTTTGATAGTGGGGTGTCATACTAGTTAAAGATTTTGTAAGGGAGCGTTAGAGTAATAAAAGGGGAAGATTATGAGTAAATGCCAAGTTGACAAAGTGAATTATAATGAATAACGTAGAATCACCCAAATTAAGGAATTGGAATAATGATTGCCATGAATGAAAAAAAAAAATTAATTTTGAGAAACGAATTAATAAGAGTAAATCAAGTTTAAAAGTAATTTTCTGATTTTATATGCCAACTTAATGATGTGAAGTTATAAATTTTACATACAAATTGTTTATTTTAAGATGTTTTCTTATGTTATGATGTATTATTATGTTATATTATGTTATATTATGTTATATTAGATGTTTTGATATGTTAGGAATAAGTAAATGAAAACAAAACCAGTGCTTCTTAGCGCAAACCAGCACCGCTAGGGGGAACAGATCAGTTGGGGATATGGTGTTGTATAAGGCCACTATTTGATATTTGATTTGTTGTTTCAGTGTTTGGTGATGCTGTGGCGGCGGACCTGAGCTGGCCAGCATGTCAGAGCAGGGGCGTTAAGTATCTGTCTGACTCTACGGTGTTGGGATCTCGAGAGAGAAGTCCAGTATTGTCATGCAGATGCGGTCACAGTCACCGGACCAAGGGTGAGTTGATTATATTTTTTTTTTTGTAAACCATACAGGGGGTTGTGGCGACATATCCTGGCTGATCCCTCTAGCAAGTATGAATGTGTCAATGAGATTTTTTATGCTTCGGCATAAAATATCTCATTGAGGGGGTATTGTAGCGGGGCATTTTTTGGGCATACCTGGGGTAATAACATAATTTGTATTTTTCATAAATAAATAATAAATAACAGGTTGAGTGATAGGGACAGAAATTATAGACTTGGGTAAATTTGTTATTTTGAAACGATCGCAACGTGGCTGCACTGCTTTTGACCTTATGAATGCAGATTTGTTTAATAATATTGTGTGGACCGTTTTAATAACTGCAACTGTACCAAGGTCAACAAATGACGAACACGAAACTAGTAAACAAGTTATGTAACAGAAAACAAATTATGCAACGAGACGATCAGGCGATGTGTTACGTCAGCGTATGACATAACGAGGTGTGTCACCAGTTTCGTCAGACACACCGAACAAAGACTCAGTCGCAAAACAACATCTGAACTCAACAGACACAACTAACTGTGCGTTAGCCGGTTCGCCGGTTTTTCGGCGAAGTTTTGTGTGTTCGCCGACGCGCCCGCAACACATATAAAAAAATGTGAAGTAAAGTCTAGAAAAATACAAAAGTAACTAACAGTTTTGTTTTGTCATTATTAAAAACAGTTTTCGGCAAGTATTCATTAAAACGGACAATGTGCGTAAAAGTGTGACGCCACCAACTTACTGAACAGCTAAGTAACCATGCATTCATATCAAAATTTCAACAAAGGTTTTATTTGAAAATTAATTAAGTAATGGGGAAATAAATTTTAATAACATGTAACACGAGAGCTCTCAAATCATAAAATCATGGTGTGTGTGTGTGTGCGTGAATAAGCGTGTAGACAAAGAAGGCTGGTTAGCGTTGTTTGTATTTTAATTTAATTCATAATTTCTTAAAATTTATTTGGAATTTGTATACCATGTTTTCATTCTCATTGTAGCAGAATGATTATATAATTAATAACTTTCGTAAATGTGAATTTCCAGTAGAGAGAGGATGGCAGGAGGTAGTTTGTTAATAATAAAATTATAGTAAAAAATGTCAATAAAACTTTATTCCTGGGAAACAAAATAAAGTTTTTCTTTATTTGGAACAACCAGTTCTGATCTCCAGGGTTCGTCGAAAAGAACCCGAGGAGAAAATGGTAAGTACACATATATTTTTGATACGTAGTTGGTAACGAGATGGCACACCACAGTAAACAGTAAATACAGTAACAGTAATATTAGTTCAAATTATATTTATTAAATATCAAGAATATAAAACGTATCAAGGAGTATGGACCCAAAAGTGGCCACCCGACTGGTACCACCGCACAAGATAGGAAAAAATGTTAGGGAAATTGAATATTTTAGGGATAATGATAAAATAGCTGTATAGATTGATATTAGATTCCAGAAGTATAGATGAAGAAAATAGAAGGAAGATAGCAGACCGAAGCTTAATTGATAAAGCGAATTTATAGAAGTAAATAGAAATGAGTGTTAAAACAAGTTTAATATGATTAGTGTGACCAGTCCTTATCAAATAAAATGTGGAAGTACCACTACCCAGAGAAATAAATAATTGATGAATTTGCCTCCAAGAGAGAGAGTAGAGTAAGAAAACAGCAATTACCACCAGTCAGTTTACAACCAGTTTGAAATAAAGGAAGATATTATGAAGAATAAAACCAGGAATATTCTGAAAGTAGAAGCAATCAACAATTTATTTTAGTAAACCAGTAAAACAAAAATAAATTTGTTCTAGTGGGGGGGGGCTTTATGTAACGGTACACAACCCCGTCCCAATAACTGATAACTCTTGTACTACCATAAAGGTCAGAAATGGGTAAACTATAACTAGCTAAAAATTAAGTTGTATCACTAAACATTATAAACAATATTAAAGTGATATACAGTGACAAGTGAGTTATAGTGTACCCAATGAGGTAATAAGTGAAGGTGAAGGGAACTTCTTACAGAATTGTGCTGTAGATGTGAGAATTATAGACTATAATAGTAGACTATGGTGCTACCAATTAATTATGTATTTTGTTTAGTTATTGTAGGATTTATATTGTGTAGGCAACAAAATTTAGTACCTGTGTTAATTTTATATGTTTTTAAATAATTGTGTTATTATATAAGATAACCCAGGGTTTTTAAAAAAATAAAAGATTTATATATCAGATGATAATAAAAAATAAAATAATACTGTATGAGGAAAATGGCAGAAGAAAATAGTTCAGTGTAAGAATACTATAAGAGATTAATAAATAATATATAAATTCATTTAAAGTTAATAATAATATTAAAGACTTATATCTAAAGTTATAAGAAAATAAACAGAAAACTATTATGTAAATCAAATTGGGAAAGAAACCAAAATTAAAAAGAATTATTTTTCTGTAAATCAAAAATAAATTTATAATAATTACAAACCGCCTATATACTAAAAAGTAAATAGCAGCACCAATAAAAAATGATATATAAATTATGTGTTACTAAGAGTAACGAAATAACAAGTATTGTTTAATCGAAAAATATATTGAAAACCGTCCGGTTGAAAAAAAGTGATGAGACCAAAATTAGATTAAAAAATCCTTTAGAAATCTTTTGAACAGCACAAAATTGTTACAAAATTTGAATAACAGTATACACATTATGTACCACTACCTTAATTATCAAAGTTAACTTGCTATACTCCATAATAAAAGTGAAAAACCATTTTTAGACGATCAGGCGTTTTGAGTTTTGACGAGATAGTATTTGACAGACGGTTATGAAATTACAAACAACTAAGAACACCACCTGAGAAACAGCTTCACACAAGTAAGAACTTCGAGAAGAGAGGTAATATAAACAGTTCTTTTAATATTTAACAAAGCAAACTCAAATCAAATTGTCGTTCAGTACAAAACTTTCCAAGTGTAATCACATGTTTTAATAAACATAAAACAATCTGCTCTCTTACGGACAAATCCGGAACTACGTACTCAGAGAATAAACAAATTTTCAAAGTTTTTCTATATTTGTAAAGCGTAGTATAATTATCCATTTCTGACCACCTCATAACAAAAAGAACTTACCCTTAACCCTGGGGAAATAAATAAAAGAATTGTATGTTGATTGATGTTTAAATAAAAGATAAAATTGTAAAATCGGTCAAAACCAGATTTTTTTTGACAATTCCATGTTTACTCAATGAAGTCGATATCATGTACTAAGTAATGAAAATATCGATTGTAATATTTGTATTTTGGCGGAAGAGAAAAACCGATAATATTATCAATAAATATTATTGAGAAATGATATTGAATAATAAAATGTGTTTTCTTTATTGTAGTGGGTAGTTGTAGTAGATTTCAGAATAAATAAGAAGAGGACGATCCACCAGGTCGTATTCTGCCACAGTGTCGTCTGGTTAACCTATATTTGGAGACTAATGTCAAAACCAGCTGATTCAGTTCACGGCAAATATTTGAAAAATTTAGAAATCGTCTAATCCGAGGGTAAACAAACGGTACTTGCTCTCTCTTCAAAAGAAGGCTAAACAACTTCCCTACTTAACCCAAATCACACACCCGATTTCTGCTTTGTTTGGGTAACATTACCACCAACTTTATTTAAACCTCAGTCTTTATAATTCATAAGTGGCGGAAACCTCTTATACAAGCGGTTGTGTTACAAATTGGCGCTTACAACAGTGGGGCTTGAATAAGACGGACGTTTCCCTAGTACCTCATAGGCAGTGTGTTACAAAATGGCGCTCAATGTAAAAGGGCTGTAATTAGAAAAGAAATTTGATATATTTAATAAATTAATATACGAAAAAACCTAATTATCGTCGGCAGTTATGAGAAAACAAGAAATGCATAATACCAGAGGCAGATCGAAGAAGAGGGCAGAAGAAAAGGAGAAGGAAGAAGGTGGACAGGAACGAGAGATAGAAATATTTACGGACAGTGAAATGGAACAACCGGTGGGTGATAAAGAAGAAACTGAAGCAATTATGAGCACGGAAAAGGAAATAGTGGAAGAGGATGCCCAAGGGGACCAACCAGACAAAGCGGAAGCCAGGAGAGAACCAAATTGGCAAGACATGATGAGATTTATAGCCGAGAAGTTTGATAAAATAGATGAGAACTCAAGGAAACAAAATGAAACCTTGAGCGAAAAATTTGATAAAATAGATGAGAACTCAAGGAAACAAAATGAAACCTTGAGCGAAAAATTTGACAAAATAGATGAGAATTTTAAGAAACAGGAAGAGAACTCTAGGAAGCAAAATGAAACTTTGAGGGATAGTTTAAAGCAAATTGAGAAAATAAACGAAGAAAATTTAAAACAATTTGAGGGTAAAATGGAGAATTTCAATAAGGAGATATGGGAAACTTTCGGAGAGAAGTTTGAAAATGTTAATACGCGTATCCAAAAAGCAGATACATACAAGGAGGAGACAAATAAGCAAATGGACAGTGGTTTTAATAATTTGGATGAAACGTTAGACAGCACTTCCGAAGGTTTTAAAGTAAGTACGAACATGGAAGAGAATATCAAGAAAATAAGGAAAATATGGAGAAAGAAAATATTCAATACAAAAGAAGAAATGGAGATGAGGAAGGGCGGATTAATTAATATATTTAACCCTCCCATTAATAAACAAAGGGAGTTAAATAAAGTTAGAAATTGTAGACAAAACTCAACAAAAATATCAAAGGTAAACCACCATAGAATAATAACTAAAAACTTGAATAAATTTAAATATCAGTTAAAAATATCGACGATCAAAGAGTATCTGACCACATCAATTATATTTTCAAGACGGAGTATACCAACAGAACATTGTGTAAATAATACAGAGGTCAAAGAGAATGGAATAGTGGCATATATGAGTGATTACATTAAAATAGAGGAGATACAATACCTATTAATTAAGAAGGATCTAAATATGACCGAAAACCGTGACCTAAATGAAGACTTTGTATCAGCCGAGTTACAGTACCAGATACACGAGAGATATTTAAAAAGGACAAAAATCATTATGGACACTGCAGTAATCCGAGAACATGGAGTACCTGAGTTAATGGACCATGGTTAACCTAAATAATAACAAACCAGAAAAAAAAGGGGACTGAATTTTTGAAAACCGACCCAGCAACCTATTGAATAGCGGAAGAAAACCCCAAAATTCCAAAAAACTGTAAGGACAACTTACTCAACAATTTATTCGGGAACAAGACGATTTAATAAAAACTATGTAAGTACAACTTACTTAAGATATTTAGAAACCATTTAATTTAATAAAAAAGAAATAAGAACAGATTAGTAAATAAGAGTTATAAAGAATTGATTTAAAATGAAATAATAGGAAAAAGTAATATTTTTAATGGTAACAAACAGAAGAAAAATTAAAATGAACAAAAACAATTGATGGTAATGTGCTCAGATAAGAAGAATAAAGAATAATTTAATGACTCCAATGAAACTGAAGGAGGATGATAATTAATACAATAATTAGAATTTCTCGGAATTGAAGATTATATAAGAAGAAATGATACGGAGAAATATGTCACAAGAAGTAAAGTCAAAAGAATTTTAACATAAGGCCTATCAATAATGATATATGCTATTAGTTAATGGAAAAGAAGAAGGAATCAAGGAGAAGAAGGAATATATAAATAAATGCAAACAGCTACAGTATGAAGAATCCCAAAAGTGTTTAGTACTAGTCGCTAATTGACTACTACTTATAATTTTTTTATTTTAATGTATTGACCGTAGAAATGTTCCGGCAATAATTTTCCTGAGCAGGGATGATGTTCCCCTGGTCTCAGAAGGTGTAAGGATAGACAGAGGAGTATGGACCCAAAAGTGGCCACCCGACTGGTACCACCGCACAAGATAGGAAAAAATGTTAGGGAAATTGAATATTTTAGGGATAATGATAAAATAGCTGTATAGATTGATATTAGATTCCAGAAGTATAGATGAAGAAAATAGAAGGAAGATAGCAGACCGAAGCTTAATTGATAAAGCGAATTTATAGAAGTAAATAGAAATGAGTGTTAAAACAAGTTTAATATGATTAGTGTGACCAGTCCTTATCAAATAAAATGTGGAAGTACCACTACCCAGAGAAATAAATAATTGATGAATTTGCCTCCAAGAGAGAGAGTAGAGTAAGAAAACAGCAATTACCACCAGTCAGTTTACAACCAGTTTGAAATAAAGGAAGATATTATGAAGAATAAAACCAGGAATATTCTGAAAGTAGAAGCAATCAACAATTTATTTTAGTAAACCAGTAAAACAAAAATAAATTTGTTCTAGTGGGGGGGGGCTTTATGTAACGGTACACAACCCCGTCCCAATAACTGATAACTCTTGTACTACCATAAAGGTCAGAAATGGGTAAACTATAACTAGCTAAAAATTAAGTTGTATCACTAAACATTATAAACAATATTAAAGTGATATACAGTGACAAGTGAGTTATAGTGTACCCAATGAGGTAATAAGTGAAGGTGAAGGGAACTTCTTACAGAATTGTGCTGTAGATGTGAGAATTATAGACTATAATAGTAGACTATGATGCTACCAATTAATTATGTATTTTGTTTAGTTATTGTAGGATTTATATTGTGTAGGCAACAAAATTTAGTACCTGTGTTAATTTTATATTTTTTTAAATAATTGTGTTATCATATAAGATAACCCAGGGTTTTTAAAAAAATAAAAGATTTAAATATCAGATGATAATAAAAAATAAAATAATACTGTATGAGGAAAATGGCAGAAGAAAATAGTTCAGTGTAAGAATACTATAAGAGATTAATAAATAATATATAAATTCATTTAAAGTTAATAATAATATTAAAGACTTATATCTAAAGTTATAAGAAAATAAACAGAAAACTATTATGTAAATCAAATTGGGAAAGAAACCAAAATTAAAAAGAATTATTTTTCTGTAAATCAAAAATAAATTTATAATAATTACAAACCGCCTATATACTAAAAAGTAAATAGCAGCACCAATAAAAAATGATATATAAATTATGTGTTACTAAGAGTAACGAAATAACAAGTATTGTTTAATCGAAAAATATATTGAAAACCGTCCGGTTGAAAAAAAGTGATGAGACCAAAATTAGATTAAAAAATCCTTTAGAAATCTTTTGAACAGCACAAAATTTTTACAAAATTTGAATAACAGTATACACATTATGTACCACTACCTTAATTATCAAAATTAACTTGCTATACTCCATAATAAAAGTGAAAAACCATTTTTGGACGATCAGGCGTTTTGAGTTTTGACGAGATAGTATTTGACAGACGGTTATGAAATTACAAACAACTAAGAACACCACCTGAGAAACAGCTTCACACAAGTAAGAACTTTGAGAAGAGAGGTAATATAAACAGTTCTTTTAATATTTAACAAAGCAAACTCAAATCAAATTGTCGTTCAGTACAAAACTTTCCAAGTGTAATCACATGTTTTAATAAACATAAAACAATCTGCTCTCTTACGGACAAATCCGGAACTACGTACTCAGAGAATAAACAAATTTTCAAAGTTTTTCTATATTTGTAAAGTGTAGTATAATTATCCATTTCTGACCACCTCATAACAAACTTACACTTAACCCTGGGGAAATAAATAAAAGAATTATATGTTGATTGATGTTTAAATAAAAGATAAAATTGTAAAATCGGTCAAAACCAGATTTTTTTTGACAATTCCATGTTTACTCAATGAAGTCGATATCATGTACTAAGTAATGAAAATATCGATTGTAATATTTGTATTTTGGCGGAAGAGAAAAACCGATAATATTATCAATAAATATTATTGAGAAATGATATTGAATAATAAAATGTGTTTTCTTTATTGTAGTAGATTTCAGAATAAATAAGAAGAGGACGATCCACCAGGTCGTATTCTGCCACAGTGTCGTCTGGTTAACCTATATTTGGAGACTAATGTCAAAACCAGTTGATTCAGTTCACGGCAAATATTTGAAAAATTTAGAAATCGTCTAATCCGAGGGTAAACAAACGGTACTTGCTCTCTCTTCAAAAGAAGGCTAAACAACTTCCCTACTTAACCCAAATCACACGCCCGATTTCTGCTTTGTTTGGGTAACATTACCACCAACTTTATTTAAACCTCAGTCTTTATAATTCATAAGTGGCGGAAACCTCTGATACAAGCGGTTGTGTTACAAATTGGCGCTTACAACAGTGGGGCTTGAATAAGACGGACGTTTCGCTAGTACCTCATAGGCAGTGTGTTACAAAATGGCGCTCAACGTAAAAGGGCTGTAATTAGAAAAGAAATTTGATATATTTAATAAATTAATATACGAAAAAACCTAATTATCGTCGGCAGTTATGAGAAAACAAGAAATGCATAATACCAGAGGCAGATCGAAGAAGAGGGCAGAAGAAAAGGAGAAGGAAAGAAGGTGGACAGGAACGAGAGATAGAAATATTTACGGACAGTGAAATGGAACAACCGGTGGGTGATAAAGAAGAAACTGAAGCAATTATGAGCACGGAAAAGGAAATAGTGGAAGAGGATGCCCAAGGGGACCAACCAGACAAAGCGGAAGCCAGGAGAGAACCAAATTGGCAAGACATGATGAGATTTATAGCCGAGAAGTTTGATAAAATAGATGAGAACTCAAGGAAACAAAATGAAACCTTGAGCGAAAAATTTGATAAAATAGATGAGAACTCAAGGAAACAAAATGAAACCTTGAGCGAAAAATTTGACAAAATAGATGAGAATTTTAAGAAACAGGAAGAGAACTCTAGGAAGCAAAATGAAACTTTGAGGGATAGTTTAAAGCAAATTGAGAAAATAAACGAAGAAAATTTAAAACAATTTGAGGGTAAAATGGAGAATTTCAATAAGGAGATATGGGAAACTTTCGGAGAGAAGTTTGAAAATGTTAATACGCGTATCCAAAAAGCAGATACATACAAGGAGGAGACAAATAAGCAAATGGACAGTGGTTTTAATAATTTGGATGAAACGTTAGACAGCACTTCCGAAGGTTTTAAAGTAAGTACGAACATGGAAGAGAATATCAAGAAAATAAGGAAAATATGGAGAAAGAAAATATTCAATACAAAAGAAGAAATGGAGATGAGGAAGGGCGAATTAATTAATATATTTAACCCTCCCATTAATAAACAAAGGGAGTTAAATAAAGTTAGAAATTGTAGACAAAACTCAACAAAAATATCAAAGGTAAACCACCATAGAATAATAACTAAAAACTTGAATAAATTTTAATATCAGTTAAAAATATCGACGATCAAAGAGTATCTGACCACATCAATTATATTTTCAAGACGGAGTATACCAACAGAACATTGTGTAAATAATACAGAGGTCAAAGAGAATGGAATAGTGGCATATATGAGTGATTACATTAAAATAGAGGAGATACAATACCTATTAATTAAGAAGGATCTAAATATGACCGAAAACCGTGACTTAAATGAAGACTTTGTATCAGCCGAGTTACAGTACCAGATACACGAGAGATATTTAAAAAGGACAAAAATCATTATGGACACTGCAGTAATCCGAGAACATGGAGTACCTGAGTTAATGGACCATGGTTAACCTAAATAATAACAAACCAGAAAAAAAAGGGGACTGAATTTTTGAAAACCGACCCAGCAACCCATTGAATAGCGGAAGAAAACACCAAAAAACTGTAAGGACAACTTACTCAACAATTTATTCGGGAACAAGACGATTTAATAAAAACTATGTAAGTACAACTTACTTAAGATATTTCGAAACCATTTAATTTAATAAAAAAGAAATAAGAACAGATTAGTAAATAAAAGTTATAAAGAATTGATTTAAAATGTAATAATAGGAAAAAGTAATATTTTAATGGTAACAAACAGAAGAAAAATTAAAATGAACAAAAACAATTGATGGTAATGTGCTCAGATAAGAAGAATAAAGAATAATTTAATGACTCCAATGAAACTGAAGGAGGATGATAATTAATACAATAATTAGAATTTCTCGGAATTGAAGATTATATAAGAAGAAATGATACGGAGAAATATGTCACAAGAAGTAAAGTCAAAAGAATTTTAACATAAGGCCTATCAATAATGTTATATGCTATTAGTTAATGGAAAAGAAGAAGGAATCAAGGAGAAGAAGGAATATATAAATAAATGCAAACAGCTACAGTATGAAGAATCCCAAAAGTGTTTAGTACTAGTCGCTAATTGACTACTACTTATAATTTTTTTATTTTAATGTATTGACCGTAGAAATGTTCCGGCAATAATTTTCCTGAGCAGGGATGATGTTCCCCTGGTCTCAGAAGGTGTAAGCATGGACAGAGGAGTATGGACCCAAAAGTGGCCATCCGACTGGTACCACCGCACAAGATAGGAAAAAATGTTAGGGAAATTGAATATTTTAGGGATAATGATAAAATAGCTGTATAGATTGATATTAGATTCCAGAAGTATAGATGAAGAAAATAGAAGGAAGATAGCAGACCGAAGCTTAATTGATAAAGCGAATTTATAGAAGTAAATAGAAATGAGTGTTAAAACAAGTTTAATATGATTAGTGTGACCAGTCCTTATCAAATAAAATGTGGAAGTACCACTACCCAGAGAAATAAATAATTGATGAATTTGCCTCCAAGAGAGAGAGTAGAGTAAGAAAACAGCAATTACCACCAGTCAGTTTACAACCAGTTTGAAATAAAGGAAGATATTATGAAGAATAAAACCAGGAATATTCTGAAAGTAGAAGCAATCAACAATTTATTTTAATAAACCAGTAAAACAAAAATAAATTTGTTCTAGTTGGGGGGGGGGGGCTTTATGTAACGGTACATAACCCCGTCCCAATAACTGATAACTCTTGTACTACCATAAAGGTCAGAAATGGGTAAACTATAACTAGCTAAAAATTAAGTTGTATCACTAAACATTATAAACAATATTAAAGTGATATACAGTGACAAGTGAGTTATAGTGTACCCAATGAGGTAATAAGTGAAGGTGAAGGGAACTTCTTACAGAATTGTGCTGTAGATGTGAGAATTATAGACTATAATAGTAGACTATGATGCTACCAATTAATTATGTATTTTGTTTAGTTATTGTAGGATTTATATTGTGTAGGCAACAAAATTTAGTACCTGTGTTAATTTTATATTTTTTAAAATAATTGTGTTATTATATAAGATAACCCAGGGTTTTTAAAAAAATAAAAGATTTAAATATCAGATGATAATAAAAAATAAAATAATACTGTATGAGGAAAATGGCAGAAGAAAATAGTTCAGTGTAAGAATACTATAAGAGATTAATAAATAATATATAAATTCATTTAAAGTTAATAATAATATTAAAGACTTATATCTAAAGTTATAAGAAAATAAACAGAAAACTATTATGTAAATCAAATTGGGAAAGAAACCAAAATTAAAAAGAATTATTTTTCTGTAAATCAAAAATAAATTTATAATAATTACAAACCGCCTATATACTAAAAAGTAAATAGCAGCACCAATAAAAAATGATATATAAATTATGGGTTACTAAGAGTAACGAAATAACAAGTATTGTTTAATCGAAAAATATATTGAAAACTGTCCGGTTGAAAAAAAGTGATGAGACCAAAATTAGATTAAAAAATCCTTTAGAAATCTTTTGAACAGCACAAAATTGTTACAAAATTTGAATAACAGTATACACATTATGTACCACTACCTTAATTATCAAAGTTAACTTGCTATACTCCATAATAAAAGTGAAAAACCATTTTTGGACAATCAGGCCTAGCCTAGTCGCGTTTTGAGTTTTGACGAGATAGTATTTGACAGACGGTTATGAAATTACAAACAACTAAGAACACCACCTGAGAAACAGCTTCACACAAGTAAGAACTTCGAGAAGAGAGGTAATATAAACAGTTCTTTTAATATTTAACAAAGAAAACTCAAATCAAATTGTCGTTCAGTACAAAACTTTCCAAGTGTAATCACATGTTTTAATAAACATAAAACAATCTGCTCTCTTACGGACAAATCCGGAACTACGTACTCAGAGAATAAACAAATTTTCAAAGTTTTTCTATATTTGTAAAGCGTAGTATAATTATCCATTTCTGACCACCTCATAACAAAAAGAACTTACCCTTAACCCTGGGGAAATAAATAAAAGAATTATATGTTGATTGATGTTTAAATAAAAGATAAAATTGTAAAATCGGTCAAAACCAGATTTTTTTGACAATTCCATGTTTACTCAATGAAGTCGATATCATGTACTAAGTAATGAAAATATCGATTGTAATATTTGTATTTTGGCGGAAGAGAAAAACCGATAATATTATCAATAAATATTATTGAGAAATGATATTGAATAATAAAATGTGTTTTCTTTATTGTAGTAGATTTCAGAATAAATAAGAAGAGGACGATCCACCAGGTCGTATTCTGCCACAGTGTCGTCTGGTTAACCTATATTTGGAGACTAATGTCAAAACCAGCTGATTCAGTTCACGGCAAATATTTGAAAAATTTAGAAATCGTCTAATCCGAGGGTAAACAAATATTACTTGCTCTCTCTTCAAAAGAAGGCTAAACAACTTCCCTACTTAACCCAAATCACACACCCGATTTCTGCTTTGTTTGGGTAACATTACCACCAACTTTATTTAAACCTCAGTCTTTATAATTCATAAGTGGCGGAAACCTCTGATACAAGCGGTTGTGTTACAAATTGGCGCTTACAACAGTGGGGCTTGAATAAGACGGACGTTTCGCTAGTACCTCATAGGCAGTACGTTACAAAATGGTGCTCAACGTGGGGCTTGAATAAGACGGACGTTTCGCTAGTACCTCATAGGCAGTGTGTTACAAAATGGCGCTCAACATAAAAGGGCTGTAATTAGAAAAGAAATTTGATATATTTAATAAATTAATATACGAAAAAACCTAATTATCGTCGGCAGTTATGAGAAAACAAGAAATGCATAATACCAGAGGCAGATCGAAGAAGAGGGCAGAAGAACAGGAGAAGGAAGAAGGTGGACAGGAACGAGAGATAGAAATATTTACGGACAGTGAAATGGAACAACCGGTGGGTGATAAATAAGAAACTGAAGCAATTATGAGCACGGAAAAGGAAATAGTGGAAGAGGATGCCCAAGGGGACCAACCAGACAAAGCGGAAGCCAGGAGAGAACCAAATTGGCAAGACATGATGAGATTTATAGCCGAGAAGTTTGATAAAATAGATGAGAACTCAAGGAAACAAAATGAAACCTTAAGCGAAAAATTTGATAAAATAGATGAGAACTCAAGGAAACAAAATGAAACCTTGAGCGAAAAATTTGACAAAATAGATGAGAGTTTTAAGAAACAGGAAGAGAACTCTAGGAAGCAAAATGAAACTTTGAGGGATAGTTTAAAGCAAATTGAGAAAATAAACGAAGAAAATTTAAAACAATTTGAGGGTAAAATGGAGAATTTCAATAAGGAGATATGGGAAACTTTCGGAGAGAAGTTTGAAAATGTTAATACGCGTATCCAAAAAGCAGATACATACAAGGAGGAGACAAATAAGCAAATGGACAGTGGTTTTAATAATTTGGATGAAACGTTAGACAGCACTTCCGAAGGTTTTAAAGTAAGTACGAACATGGAAGAGAATATCAAGAAAATAAGGAAAATATGGAGAAAGAAAATATTCAATACAAAAGAAGAAATGGAGATGAGGAAGGGCGGATTAATTAATATATTTAACCCTCCCATTAATAAACAAAGGGAGTTAAATAAAGTTAGAAATTGTAGACAAAACTCAACAAAAATATCAAAGGTAAACCACCATAGAATAATAACTAAAAACTTGAATAAATTTAAATATCAGTTAAAAATATCGACGATCAAAGAGTATCTGACCACATCAATTATATTTTCAAGACGGAGTATACCAACCGAACATTGTGTAAATAATACAGAGCTCTAAGAGAATGGAATAGTGGCATATATGAGTGATTACATTAAAATAGAGGAGATACAATACCTATTAATTAAGAAGGATCTAAATATCACCGAAAACCGTGACTTAAATGAAGACTTTGTATCAGCCGAGTTACAGTACCAGATACACGAGAGATATTTAAAAAGGACAAAAATCATTATGGACACTGCAGTAATCCGAGAACATGGAGTACCTGAGTTAATGGACCATGATTAACCTAAATAATAACAAACCAGAAAAAAAAGGGGACTGAATTTTTGAAAACCGACCCAGCAACCCATTGAATAGCGGAAGAAAACCCCAAAATTCCAAAAAACTGTAAGGACAACTTACTCAACAATTTATTCGGGAACAAGACGATTTAATAAAAACTATGTAAGTACAACTTACTTAAGATATTTCGAAACCATTTAATTTAATAAAAAAGAAATAAGAACAGATTAGTAAATAAAAGTTATAAAGAATTGATTTAAAATGTAATAATAGGAAAAAGTAATATTTTAATGGTAACAAACAGAAGAAAAATTAAAATGAACAAAAACAATTGATGGTAATGTGCTCAGATAAGAAGAATAAAGAATAATTTAATGACTCCAATGAAACTGAAGGAGGATGATAATTAATACAATAATTAGAATTTCTCGGAATTGAAGATTATATAAGAAGAAATGATACGGAGAAATATGTCACAAGAAGTAAAGTCAAAAGAATTTTAACATAAGGCCTATCAATAATGTTATATGCTATTAGTTAATGGAAAAGAAGAAGGAATCAAGGAGAAGAAGGAATATATAAATAAATGCAAACAGCTACAGTATGAAGAATCCCAAAAGTGTTTAGTACTAGTCGCTAATTGACTACTATTTATAATTTTTTTATTTTAATGTATTGACCGTAGAAATGTTCCGGCAATAATTTTCCTGAGCAGGGATGATGTTCCCGTGGTCTCAGAAGGTGTAAGCATGGACAGAGGAGTATGGACCCAAAAGTGGCCATCCGACTGGTACCACCGCACAAGATAGGAAAAAATGTTAGGGAAATTGAATATTTTAGGGATAATGATAAAATAGCTGTATAGATTGATATTAGATTCCAGAAATATAGATGAAGAAAATAGAAGGAAGATAGCAGACCGAAGCTTAATTGATAAAGCGAATTTATAGAAGTAAATAGAAATGAGTGTTAAAACAAGTTTAATATGATTAGTGTGACCAGTCCTTATCAAATAAAATGTGGAAGTACCACTACCCAGAGAAATAAATAATTGATGAATTTGCCTCCAAGAGAGAGAGTAGAGTAAGAAAACAGCAATTACCACCAGTCAGTTTACAACCAGTTTGAAATAAAGGAAGATATTATGAAGAATAAAACCAGGAATATTCTGAAAGTAGAAGCAATCAACAATTTATTTTAATAAACCAGTAAAACAAAAATAAATTTGTTCTAGTTGGGGGGGGGGGCTTTATGTAACGGTACATAACCCCGTCCCAATAACTGATAACTCTTGTACTACCATAAAGGTCAGAAATGGGTAAACTATAACTAGCTAAAAATTAAGTTGTATCACTAAACATTATAAACAATATTAAAGTGATATACAGTGACAAGTGAGTTATAGTGTACCCAATGAGGTAATAAGTGAAGGTGAAGGGAACTTCTTACAGAATTGTGCTGTAGATGTGAGAATTATAGACTATAATAGTAGACTATGATGCTACCAATTAATTATGTATTTTGTTTAGTTATTGTAGGATTTATATTGTGTAGGCAACAAAATTTAGTACCTGTGTTAATTTTATATTTTTTAAAATAATTGTGTTATTATATAAGATAACCCAGGGTTTTTAAAAAAATAAAAGATTTAAATATCAGATGATAATAAAAAATAAAATAATACTGTATGAGGAAAATGGCAGAAGAAAATAGTTCAGTGTAAGAATACTATAAGAGATTAATAAATAATATATAAATTCATTTAAAGTTAATAATAATATTAAAGACTTATATCTAAAGTTATAAGAAAATAAACAGAAAACTATTATGTAAATCAAATTGGGAAAGAAACCAAAATTAAAAAGAATTATTTTTCTGTAAATCAAAAATAAATTTATAATAATTACAAACCGCCTATATACTAAAAAGTAAATAGCAGCACCAATAAAAAATGATATATAAATTATGGGTTACTAAGAGTAACGAAATAACAAGTATTGTTTAATCGAAAAATATATTGAAAACTGTCCGGTTGAAAAAAAGTGATGAGACCAAAATTAGATTAAAAAATCCTTTAGAAATCTTTTGAACAGCACAAAATTGTTACAAAATTTGAATAACAGTATACACATTATGTACCACTACCTTAATTATCAAAGTTAACTTGCTATACTCCATAATAAAAGTGAAAAACCATTTTTGGACAATCAGGCCTAGCCTAGTCGCGTTTTGAGTTTTGACGAGATAGTATTTGACAGACGGTTATGAAATTACAAACAACTAAGAACACCACCTGAGAAACAGCTTCACACAAGTAAGAACTTCGAGAAGAGAGGTAATATAAACAGTTCTTTTAATATTTAACAAAGAAAACTCAAATCAAATTGTCGTTCAGTACAAAACTTTCCAAGTGTAATCACATGTTTTAATAAACATAAAACAATCTGCTCTCTTACGGACAAATCCGGAACTACGTACTCAGAGAATAAACAAATTTTCAAAGTTTTTCTATATTTGTAAAGCGTAGTATAATTATCCATTTCTGACCACCTCATAACAAAAAGAACTTACCCTTAACCCTGGGGAAATAAATAAAAGAATTATATGTTGATTGATGTTTAAATAAAAGATAAAATTGTAAAATCGGTCAAAACCACATTTTTTTGACAATTCCATGTTTACTCAATGAAGTCGATATCATGTACTAAGTAATGAAAATATCGATTGTAATATTTGTATTTTGGCGGAAGAGAAAAACCGATAATATTATCAATAAATATTATTGAGAAATGATATTGAATAATAAAATGTGTTTTCTTTATTGTAGTAGATTTCAGAATAAATAAGAAGAGGACGATCCACCAGGTCGTATTCTGCCACAGTGTCGTCTGGTTAACCTATATTTGGAGACTAATGTCAAAACCAGCTGATTCAGTTCACGGCAAATATTTGAAAAATTTAGAAATCGTCTAATCCGAGGGTAAACAAACGGTACTTGCTCTCTCTTCAAAAGAAGGCTAAACAACTTCCCTACTTAACCCAAATCACACACCCGATTTCTGCTTTGTTTGGGTAACATTACCACCTACTTTATTTAAACCTCAGTCTTTATAATTCATAAGTGGCGGAAACCTCTGATACAAGCGGTTGTGTTACAAATTGGCGCTTACAACAGTGGGGCTTGAATAAGACGGACGTTTCGCTAGTACCTCATAGGCAGTACGTTACAAAATGGTGCTCAACGTGGGGCTTGAATAAGACGGACGTTTCGCTAGTACCTCATAGGCAGTGTGTTACAAAATGGCGCTCAACATAAAAGGGCTGTAATTAGAAAAGAAATTTGATATATTTAATAAATTAATATACGAAAAAACCTAATTATCGTCGGCAGTTATGAGAAAACAAGAAATGCATAATACCAGAGGCAGATCGAAGAAGAGGGCAGAAGAACAGGAGAAGGAAGAAGGTGGACAGGAACGAGAGATAGAAATATTTACGGACAGTGAAATGGAACAACCGGTGGGTGATAAATAAGAAACTGAAGCAATTATGAGCACGGAAAAGGAAATAGTGGAAGAGGATGCCCAAGGGGACCAACCAGACAAAGCGGAAGCCAGGAGAGAACCAAATTGGCAAGACATGATGAGATTTATAGCCGAGAAGTTTGATAAAATAGATGAGAACTCAAGGAAACAAAATGAAACCTTGAGCGAAAAATTTGATAAAATAGATGAGAACTCAAGGAAACAAAATGAAACCTTGAGCGAAAAATTTGACAAAATAGATGAGAATTTTAAGAAACAGGAAGAGAACTCTAGGAAGCAAAATGAAACTTTGAGGGATAGTTTAAAGCAAATTGAGAAAATAAACGAAGAAAATTTAAAACAATTTGAGGGTAAAATGGAGAATTTCAATAAGGAGATATGGGAAACTTTCGGAGAGAAGTTTGAAAATGTTAATACGCGTATCCAAAAAGCAGATACATACAAGGAGGAGACAAATAAGCAAATGGACAGTGGTTTTAATAATTTGGATGAAACGTTAGACAGCACTTCCGAAGGTTTTAAAGTAAGTACGAACATGGAAGAGAATATCAAGAAAATAAGGAAAATATGGAGAAAGAAAATATTCAATACAAAAGAAGAAATGGAGATGAGGAAGGGCGGATTAATTAATATATTTAACCCTCCCATTAATAAACAAAGGGAGTTAAATAAAGTTAGAAATTGTAGACAAAACTCAACAAAAATATCAAAGGTAAACCACCATAGAATAATAACTAAAAACTTGAATAAATTTAAATATCAGTTAAAAATATCGACGATCAAAGAGTATCTGACCACATCAATTATATTTTCAAGACGGAGTATACCAACCGAACATTGTGTAAATAATACAGAGCTCTAAGAGAATGGAATAGTGGCATATATGAGTGATTACATTAAAATAGAGGAGATACAATACCTATTAATTAAGAAGGATCTAAATATCACCGAAAACCGTGACTTAAATGAAGACTTTGTATCAGCCGAGTTACAGTACCAGATACACGAGAGATATTTAAAAAGGACAAAAATCATTATGGACACTGCAGTAATCCGAGAACATGGAGTACCTGAGTTAATGGACCATGATTAACCTAAATAATAACAAACCAGAAAAAAAAGGGGACTGAATTTTTGAAAACCGACCCAGCAACCCATTGAATAGCGGAAGAAAACCCCAAAAAACTGTAAGGACAACTTACTCAACAATTTATTCGGGAACAAGACGATTTAATAAAAACTATGTAAGTACAACTTACTTAAGATATTTCGAAACCATTTAATTTAATAAAAAAGAAATAAGAACAGATTAGTAAATAAAAGTTATAAAGAATTGATTTAAAATGTAATAATAGGAAAAAGTAATATTTTAATGGTAACAAACAGAAGAAAAATTAAAATGAACAAAAACAATTGATGGTAATGTGCTCAGATAAGAAGAATAAAGAATAATTTAATGACTCCAATGAAACTGAAGGAGGATGATAATTAATACAATAATTAGAATTTCTCGGAATTGAAGATTATATAAGAAGAAATGATACGGAGAAATATGTCACAAGAAGTAAAGTCAAAAGAATTTTAACATAAGGCCTATCAATAATGTTATATGCTATTAGTTAATGGAAAAGAAGAAGGAATCAAGGAGAAGAAGGAATATATAAATAAATGCAAACAGCTACAGTATGAAGAATCCCAAAAGTGTTTAGTACTAGTCGCTAATTGACTACTACTTATAATTTTTTTATTTTAATGTATTGACCGTAGAAATGTTCCGGCAATAATTTTCCTGAGCAGGGATGATGTTCCCCTGGTCTCAGAAGGTGTAAGCATGGACAGAGGAGTATGGACCCAAAAGTGGCCATCCGACTGGTACCACCGCACAAGATAGGAAAAAATGTTAGGGAAATTGAATATTTTAGGGATAATGATAAAATAGCTGTATAGATTGATATTAGATTCCAGAAGTATAGATGAAGAAAATAGAAGGAAGATAGCAGACCGAAGCTTAATTGATAAAGCGAATTTATAGAAGTAAATAGAAATGAGTGTTAAAACAAGTTTAATATGATTAGTGTGACCAGTCCTTATCAAATAAAATGTGGAAGTACCACTACCCAGAGAAATAAATAATTGATGAATTTGCCTCCAAGAGAGAGAGTAGAGTAAGAAAACAGCAATTACCACCAGTCAGTTTACAACCAGTTTGAAATAAAGGAAGATATTATGAAGAATAAAACCAGGAATATTCTGAAAGTAGAAGCAATCAACAATTTATTTTAATAAACCAGTAAAACAAAAATAAATTTGTTCTAGTTGGGGGGGGGGGCTTTATGTAACGGTACATAACCCCGTCCCAATAACTGATAACTCTTGTACTACCATAAAGGTCAGAAATGGGTAAACTATAACTAGCTAAAAATTAAGTTGTATCACTAAACATTATAAACAATATTAAAGTGATATACAGTGACAAGTGAGTTATAGTGTACCCAATGAGGTAATAAGTGAAGGTGAAGGGAACTTCTTACAGAATTGTGCTGTAGATGTGAGAATTATAGACTATAATAGTAGACTATGATGCTACCAATTAATTATGTATTTTGTTTAGTTATTGTAGGATTTATATTGTGTAGGCAACAAAATTTAGTACCTGTGTTAATTTTATATTTTTTAAAATAATTGTGTTATTATATAAGATAACCCAGGGTTTTTAAAAAAATAAAAGATTTAAATATCAGATGATAATAAAAAATAAAATAATACTGTATGAGGAAAATGGCAGAAGAAAATAGTTCAGTGTAAGAATACTATAAGAGATTAATAAATAATATATAAATTCATTTAAAGTTAATAATAATATTAAAGACTTATATCTAAAGTTATAAGAAAATAAACAGAAAACTATTATGTAAATCAAATTGGGAAAGAAACCAAAATTAAAAAGAATTATTTTTCTGTAAATCAAAAATAAATTTATAATAATTACAAACCGCCTATATACTAAAAAGTAAATAGCAGCACCAATAAAAAATGATATATAAATTATGGGTTACTAAGAGTAACGAAATAACAAGTATTGTTTAATCGAAAAATATATTGAAAACTGTCCGGTTGAAAAAAAGTGATGAGACCAAAATTAGATTAAAAAATCCTTTAGAAATCTTTTGAACAGCACAAAATTGTTACAAAATTTGAATAACAGTATACACATTATGTACCACTACCTTAATTATCAAAGTTAACTTGCTATACTCCATAATAAAAGTGAAAAACCATTTTTGGACAATCAGGCCTAGCCTAGTCGCGTTTTGAGTTTTGACGAGATAGTATTTGACAGACGGTTATGAAATTACAAACAACTAAGAACACCACCTGAGAAACAGCTTCACACAAGTAAGAACTTCGAGAAGAGAGGTAATATAAACAGTTCTTTTAATATTTAACAAAGAAAACTCAAATCAAATTGTCGTTCAGTACAAAACTTTCCAAGTGTAATCACATGTTTTAATAAACATAAAACAATCTGCTCTCTTACGGACAAATCCGGAACTACGTACTCAGAGAATAAACAAATTTTCAAAGTTTTTCTATATTTGTAAAGCGTAGTATAATTATCCATTTCTGACCACCTCATAACAAAAAGAACTTACCCTTAACCCTGGGGAAATAAATAAAAGAATTATATGTTGATTGATGTTTAAATAAAAGATAAAATTGTAAAATCGGTCAAAACCACATTTTTTTGACAATTCCATGTTTACTCAATGAAGTCGATATCATGTACTAAGTAATGAAAATATCGATTGTAATATTTGTATTTTGGCGGAAGAGAAAAACCGATAATATTATCAATAAATATTATTGAGAAATGATATTGAATAATAAAATGTGTTTTCTTTATTGTAGTAGATTTCAGAATAAATAAGAAGAGGACGATCCACCAGGTCGTATTCTGCCACAGTGTCGTCTGGTTAACCTATATTTGGAGACTAATGTCAAAACCAGCTGATTCAGTTCACGGCAAATATTTGAAAAATTTAGAAATCGTCTAATCCGAGGGTAAACAAACGGTACTTGCTCTCTCTTCAAAAGAAGGCTAAACAACTTCCCTACTTAACCCAAATCACACACCCGATTTCTGCTTTGTTTGGGTAACATTACCACCAACTTTATTTAAACCTCAGTCTTTATAATTCATAAGTGGCGGAAACCTCTGATACAAGCGGTTGTGTTACAAATTGGTGCTTACAACAGTGGGGCTTGAATAAGACGGACGTTTCGCTAGTACCTCATAGGCAGTACGTTACAAAATGGTGCTCAACGTGGGGCTTGAATAAGACGGACGTTTCGCTAGTACCTCATAGGCAGTGTGTTACAAAATGGCGCTCAACATAAAAGGGCTGTAATTAGAAAAGAAATTTAATATATTTAATAAATTAATATACGAAAAAACCTAATTATCGTCGGCAGTTATGAGAAAACAAGAAATGCATAATACCAGAGGCAGATCGAAGAAGAGGGCAGAAGAACAGGAGAAGGAAGAAGGTGGACAGGAACGAGAGATAGAAATATTTACGGACAGTGAAATGGAACAACCGGTGGGTGATAAATAAGAAACTGAAGCAATTATGAGCACGGAAAAGGAAATAGTGGAAGAGGATGCCCAAGGGGACCAACCAGACAAAGCGGAAGCCAGGAGAGAACCAAATTGGCAAGACATGATGAGATTTATAGCCGAGAAGTTTGATAAAATAGATGAGAACTCAAGGAAACAAAATGAAACCTTGAGCGAAAAATTTGATAAAATAGATGAGAACTCAAGGAAACAAAATGAAACCTTGAGCGAAAAATTTGATAAAATAGATGAGAACTCAAGGAAACAAAATGAAACCTTGAGCGAAAAATTTGACAAAATAGATGAGAATTTTAAGAAACAGGAAGAGAACTCTAGGAAGCAAAATGAAACTTTGAGGGATAGTTTAAAGCAAATTGAGAAAATAAACGAAGAAAATTTAAAACAATTTGAGGGTAAAATGGAGAATTTCAATAAGGAGATATGGGAAACTTTCGGAGAGAAGTTTGAAAATGTTAATACGCGTATCCAAAAAGCAGATACATACAAGGAGGAGACAAATAAGCAAATGGACAGTGGTTTTAATAATTTGGATGAAACGTTAGACAGCACTTCCGAAGGTTTTAAAGTAAGTACGAACATGGAAGAGAATATCAAGAAAATAAGGAAAATATGGAGAAAGAAAATATTCAATACAAAAGAAGAAATGGAGATGAGGAAGGGCGGATTAATTAATATATTTAACCCTCCCATTAATAAACAAAGGGAGTTAAATAAAGTTAGAAATTGTAGACAAAACTCAACAAAAATATCAAAGGTAAACCACCATAGAATAATAACTAAAAACTTGAATAAATTTAAATATCAGTTAAAAATATCGACGATCAAAGAGTATCTGACCACATCAATTATATTTTCAAGACGGAGTATACCAACCGAACATTGTGTAAATAATACAGAGCTCTAAGAGAATGGAATAGTGGCATATATGAGTGATTACATTAAAATAGAGGAGATACAATACCTATTAATTAAGAAGGATCTAAATATCACCGAAAACCGTGACTTAAATGAAGACTTTGTATCAGCCGAGTTACAGTACCAGATACACGAGAGATATTTAAAAAGGACAAAAATCATTATGGACACTGCAGTAATCCGAGAACATGGAGTACCTGAGTTAATGGACCATGATTAACCTAAATAATAACAAACCAGAAAAAAAAGGGGACTGAATTTTTGAAAACCGACCCAGCAACCCATTGAATAGCGGAAGAAAACCCCAAAAAACTGTAAGGACAACTTACTCAACAATTTATTCGGGAACAAGACGATTTAATAAAAACTATGTAAGTACAACTTACTTAAGATATTTCGAAACCATTTAATTTAATAAAAAAGAAATAAGAACAGATTAGTAAATAAAAGTTATAAAGAATTGATTTAAAATGTAATAATAGGAAAAAGTAATATTTTAATGGTAACAAACAGAAGAAAAATTAAAATGAACAAAAACAATTGATGGTAATGTGCTCAGATAAGAAGAATAAAGAATAATTTAATGACTCCAATGAAACTGAAGGAGGATGATAATTAATACAATAATTAGAATTTCTCGGAATTGAAGATTATATAAGAAGAAATGATACGGAGAAATATGTCACAAGAAGTAAAGTCAAAAGAATTTTAACATAAGGCCTATCAATAATGTTATATGCTATTAGTTAATGGAAAAGAAGAAGGAATCAAGGAGAAGAAGGAATATATAAATAAATGCAAACAGCTACAGTATGAAGAATCCCAAAAGTGTTTAGTACTAGTCGCTAATTGACTACTACTTATAATTTTTTTATTTTAATGTATTGACCGTAGAAATGTTCCGGCAATAATTTTCCTGAGCAGGGATGATGTTCCCCTGGTCTCAGAAGGTGTAAGCATGGACAGAGGAGTATGGACCCAAAAGTGGCCATCCGACTGGTACCACCGCACAAGATAGGAAAAAATGTTAGGGAAATTGAATATTTTAGGGATAATGATAAAATAGCTGTATAGATTGATATTAGATTCCAGAAGTATAGATGAAGAAAATAGAAGGAAGATAGCAGACCGAAGCTTAATTGATAAAGCGAATTTATAGAAGTAAATAGAAATGAGTGTTAAAACAAGTTTAATATGATTAGTGTGACCAGTCCTTATCAAATAAAATGTGGAAGTACCACTACCCAGAGAAATAAATAATTGATGAATTTGCCTCCAAGAGAGAGAGTAGAGTAAGAAAACAGCAATTACCACCAGTCAGTTTACAACCAGTTTGAAATAAAGGAAGATATTATGAAGAATAAAACCAGGAATATTCTGAAAGTAGAAGCAATCAACAATTTATTTTAATAAACCAGTAAAACAAAAATAAATTTGTTCTAGTTGGGGGGGGGGGCTTTATGTAACGGTACATAACCCCGTCCCAATAACTGATAACTCTTGTACTACCATAAAGGTCAGAAATGGGTAAACTATAACTAGCTAAAAATTAAGTTGTATCACTAAACATTATAAACAATATTAAAGTGATATACAGTGACAAGTGAGTTATAGTGTACCCAATGAGGTAATAAGTGAAGGTGAAGGGAACTTCTTACAGAATTGTGCTGTAGATGTGAGAATTATAGACTATAATAGTAGACTATGATGCTACCAATTAATTATGTATTTTGTTTAGTTATTGTAGGATTTATATTGTGTAGGCAACAAAATTTAGTACCTGTGTTAATTTTATATTTTTTAAAATAATTGTGTTATTATATAAGATAACCCAGGGTTTTTAAAAAAATAAAAGATTTAAATATCAGATGATAATAAAAAATAAAATAATACTGTATGAGGAAAATGGCAGAAGAAAATAGTTCAGTGTAAGAATACTATAAGAGATTAATAAATAATATATAAATTCATTTAAAGTTAATAATAATATTAAAGACTTATATCTAAAGTTATAAGAAAATAAACAGAAAACTATTATGTAAATCAAATTGGGAAAGAAACCAAAATTAAAAAGAATTATTTTTCTGTAAATCAAAAATAAATTTATAATAATTACAAACCGCCTATATACTAAAAAGTAAATAGCAGCACCAATAAAAAATGATATATAAATTATGGGTTACTAAGAGTAACGAAATAACAAGTATTGTTTAATCGAAAAATATATTGAAAACTGTCCGGTTGAAAAAAAGTGATGAGACCAAAATTAGATTAAAAAATCCTTTAGAAATCTTTTGAACAGCACAAAATTGTTACAAAATTTGAATAACAGTATACACATTATGTACCACTACCTTAATTATCAAAGTTAACTTGCTATACTCCATAATAAAAGTGAAAAACCATTTTTGGACAATCAGGCCTAGCCTAGTCGCGTTTTGAGTTTTGACGAGATAGTATTTGACAGACGGTTATGAAATTACAAACAACTAAGAACACCACCTGAGAAACAGCTTCACACAAGTAAGAACTTCGAGAAGAGAGGTAATATAAACAGTTCTTTTAATATTTAACAAAGAAAACTCAAATCAAATTGTCGTTCAGTACAAAACTTTCCAAGTGTAATCACATGTTTTAATAAACATAAAACAATCTGCTCTCTTACGGACAAATCCGGAACTACGTACTCAGAGAATAAACAAATTTTCAAAGTTTTTCTATATTTGTAAAGCGTAGTATAATTATCCATTTCTGACCACCTCATAACAAAAAGAACTTACCCTTAACCCTGGGGAAATAAATAAAAGAATTATATGTTGATTGATGTTTAAATAAAAGATAAAATTGTAAAATCGGTCAAAACCACATTTTTTTGACAATTCCATGTTTACTCAATGAAGTCGATATCATGTACTAAGTAATGAAAATATCGATTGTAATATTTGTATTTTGGCGGAAGAGAAAAACCGATAATATTATCAATAAATATTATTGAGAAATGATATTGAATAATAAAATGTGTTTTCTTTATTGTAGTAGATTTCAGAATAAATAAGAAGAGGACGATCCACCAGGTCGTATTCTGCCACAGTGTCGTCTGGTTAACCTATATTTGGAGACTAATGTCAAAACCAGCTGATTCAGTTCACGGCAAATATTTGAAAAATTTAGAAATCGTCTAATCCGAGGGTAAACAAACGGTACTTGCTCTCTCTTCAAAAGAAGGCTAAACAACTTCCCTACTTAACCCAAATCACACACCCGATTTCTGCTTTGTTTGGGTAACATTACCACCTACTTTATTTAAACCTCAGTCTTTATAATTCATAAGTGGCGGAAACCTCTGATACAAGCGGTTGTGTTACAAATTGGCGCTTACAACAGTGGGGCTTGAATAAGACGGACGTTTCGCTAGTACCTCATAGGCAGTACGTTACAAAATGGTGCTCAACGTGGGGCTTGAATAAGACGGACGTTTCGCTAGTACCTCATAGGCAGTGTGTTACAAAATGGCGCTCAACATAAAAGGGCTGTAATTAGAAAAGAAATTTGATATATTTAATAAATTAATATACGAAAAAACCTAATTATCGTCGGCAGTTATGAGAAAACAAGAAATGCATAATACCAGAGGCAGATCGAAGAAGAGGGCAGAAGAACAGGAGAAGGAAGAAGGTGGACAGGAACGAGAGATAGAAATATTTACGGACAGTGAAATGGAACAACCGGTGGGTGATAAATAAGAAACTGAAGCAATTATGAGCACGGAAAAGGAAATAGTGGAAGAGGATGCCCAAGGGGACCAACCAGACAAAGCGGAAGCCAGGAGAGAACCAAATTGGCAAGACATGATGAGATTTATAGCCGAGAAGTTTGATAAAATAGATGAGAACTCAAGGAAACAAAATGAAACCTTGAGCGAAAAATTTGATAAAATAGATGAGAACTCAAGGAAACAAAATGAAACCTTGAGCGAAAAATTTGACAAAATAGATGAGAATTTTAAGAAACAGGAAGAGAACTCTAGGAAGCAAAATGAAACTTTGAGGGATAGTTTAAAGCAAATTGAGAAAATAAACGAAGAAAATTTAAAACAATTTGAGGGTAAAATGGAGAATTTCAATAAGGAGATATGGGAAACTTTCGGAGAGAAGTTTGAAAATGTTAATACGCGTATCCAAAAAGCAGATACATACAAGGAGGAGACAAATAAGCAAATGGACAGTGGTTTTAATAATTTGGATGAAACGTTAGACAGCACTTCCGAAGGTTTTAAAGTAAGTACGAACATGGAAGAGAATATCAAGAAAATAAGGAAAATATGGAGAAAGAAAATATTCAATACAAAAGAAGAAATGGAGATGAGGAAGGGCGGATTAATTAATATATTTAACCCTCCCATTAATAAACAAAGGGAGTTAAATAAAGTTAGAAATTGTAGACAAAACTCAACAAAAATATCAAAGGTAAACCACCATAGAATAATAACTAAAAACTTGAATAAATTTAAATATCAGTTAAAAATATCGACGATCAAAGAGTATCTGACCACATCAATTATATTTTCAAGACGGAGTATACCAACCGAACATTGTGTAAATAATACAGAGCTCTAAGAGAATGGAATAGTGGCATATATGAGTGATTACATTAAAATAGAGGAGATACAATACCTATTAATTAAGAAGGATCTAAATATCACCGAAAACCGTGACTTAAATGAAGACTTTGTATCAGCCGAGTTACAGTACCAGATACACGAGAGATATTTAAAAAGGACAAAAATCATTATGGACACTGCAGTAATCCGAGAACATGGAGTACCTGAGTTAATGGACCATGATTAACCTAAATAATAACAAACCAGAAAAAAAAGGGGACTGAATTTTTGAAAACCGACCCAGCAACCCATTGAATAGCGGAAGAAAACCCCAAAAAACTGTAAGGACAACTTACTCAACAATTTATTCGGGAACAAGACGATTTAATAAAAACTATGTAAGTACAACTTACTTAAGATATTTCGAAACCATTTAATTTAATAAAAAAGAAATAAGAACAGATTAGTAAATAAAAGTTATAAAGAATTGATTTAAAATGTAATAATAGGAAAAAGTAATATTTTAATGGTAACAAACAGAAGAAAAATTAAAATGAACAAAAACAATTGATGGTAATGTGCTCAGATAAGAAGAATAAAGAATAATTTAATGACTCCAATGAAACTGAAGGAGGATGATAATTAATACAATAATTAGAATTTCTCGGAATTGAAGATTATATAAGAAGAAATGATACGGAGAAATATGTCACAAGAAGTAAAGTCAAAAGAATTTTAACATAAGGCCTATCAATAATGTTATATGCTATTAGTTAATGGAAAAGAAGAAGGAATCAAGGAGAAGAAGGAATATATAAATAAATGCAAACAGCTACAGTATGAAGAATCCCAAAAGTGTTTAGTACTAGTCGCTAATTGACTACTACTTATAATTTTTTTATTTTAATGTATTGACCGTAGAAATGTTCCGGCAATAATTTTCCTGAGCAGGGATGATGTTCCCCTGGTCTCAGAAGGTGTAAGCATGGACAGAGGAGTATGGACCCAAAAGTGGCCATCCGACTGGTACCACCGCACAAGATAGGAAAAAATGTTAGGGAAATTGAATATTTTAGGGATAATGATAAAATAGCTGTATAGATTGATATTAGATTCCAGAAGTATAGATGAAGAAAATAGAAGGAAGATAGCAGACCGAAGCTTAATTGATAAAGCGAATTTATAGAAGTAAATAGAAATGAGTGTTAAAACAAGTTTAATATGATTAGTGTGACCAGTCCTTATCAAATAAAATGTGGAAGTACCACTACCCAGAGAAATAAATAATTGATGAATTTGCCTCCAAGAGAGAGAGTAGAGTAAGAAAACAGCAATTACCACCAGTCAGTTTACAACCAGTTTGAAATAAAGGAAGATATTATGAAGAATAAAACCAGGAATATTCTGAAAGTAGAAGCAATCAACAATTTATTTTAATAAACCAGTAAAACAAAAATAAATTTGTTCTAGTTGGGGGGGGGGCTTTATGTAACGGTACATAACCCCGTCCCAATAACTGATAACTCTTGTACTACCATAAAGGTCAGAAATGGGTAAACTATAACTAGCTAAAAATTAAGTTGTATCACTAAACATTATAAACAATATTAAAGTGATATACAGTGACAAGTGAGTTATAGTGTACCCAATGAGGTAATAAGTGAAGGTGAAGGGAACTTCTTACAGAATTGTGCTGTAGATGTGAGAATTATAGACTATAATAGTAGACTATGATGCTACCAATTAATTATGTATTTTGTTTAGTTATTGTAGGATTTATATTGTGTAGGCAACAAAATTTAGTACCTGTGTTAATTTTATATTTTTTAAAATAATTGTGTTATTATATAAGATAACCCAGGGTTTTTAAAAAAATAAAAGATTTAAATATCAGATGATAATAAAAAATAAAATAATACTGTATGAGGAAAATGGCAGAAGAAAATAGTTCAGTGTAAGAATACTATAAGAGATTAATAAATAATATATAAATTCATTTAAAGTTAATAATAATATTAAAGACTTATATCTAAAGTTATAAGAAAATAAACAGAAAACTATTATGTAAATCAAATTGGGAAAGAAACCAAAATTAAAAAGAATTATTTTTCTGTAAATCAAAAATAAATTTATAATAATTACAAACCGCCTATATACTAAAAAGTAAATAGCAGCACCAATAAAAAATGATATATAAATTATGGGTTACTAAGAGTAACGAAATAACAAGTATTGTTTAATCGAAAAATATATTGAAAACTGTCCGGTTGAAAAAAAGTGATGAGACCAAAATTAGATTAAAAAATCCTTTAGAAATCTTTTGAACAGCACAAAATTGTTACAAAATTTGAATAACAGTATACACATTATGTACCACTACCTTAATTATCAAAGTTAACTTGCTATACTCCATAATAAAAGTGAAAAACCATTTTTGGACAATCAGGCCTAGCCTAGTCGCGTTTTGAGTTTTGACGAGATAGTATTTGACAGACGGTTATGAAATTACAAACAACTAAGAACACCACCTGAGAAACAGCTTCACACAAGTAAGAACTTCGAGAAGAGAGGTAATATAAACAGTTCTTTTAATATTTAACAAAGAAAACTCAAATCAAATTGTCGTTCAGTACAAAACTTTCCAAGTGTAATCACATGTTTTAATAAACATAAAACAATCTGCTCTCTTACGGACAAATCCGGAACTACGTACTCAGAGAATAAACAAATTTTCAAAGTTTTTCTATATTTGTAAAGCGTAGTATAATTATCCATTTCTGACCACCTCATAACAAAAAGAACTTACCCTTAACCCTGGGGAAATAAATAAAAGAATTATATGTTGATTGATGTTTAAATAAAAGATAAAATTGTAAAATCGGTCAAAACCACATTTTTTTGACAATTCCATGTTTACTCAATGAAGTCGATATCATGTACTAAGTAATGAAAATATCGATTGTAATATTTGTATTTTGGCGGAAGAAAAAAACCGATAATATTATCAATAAATATTATTGAGAAATGATATTGAATAATAAAATGTGTTTTCTTTATTGTAGTGGGTAGTTGTAGTAGATTTCAGAATAAATAAGAAGAGGACGATCCACCAGGTCGTATTCTGCCACAGTGTCGTCTGGTTAACCTATATTTGGAGACTAATGTCAAAACCAGCTGATTCAGTTCACGGCAAATATTTGAAAAATTTAGAAATCGTCTAATCCGAGGGTAAACAAACGGTACTTGCTCTCTCTTCAAAAGAAGGCTAAACAACTTCCCTACTTAACCCAAATCACACACCCGATTTCTGCTTTGTTTGGGTAACATTACCACCAACTTTATTTAAACCTCAGTCTTTATAATTCATAAGTGGCGGAAACCTCTGATACAAGCGGTTGTGTTACAAATTGGCGCTTACAACAGTGGGGCTTGAATAAGACGGACGTTTCGCTAGTACCTCATAGGCAGTACGTTACAAAATGGTGCTCAACGTGGGGCTTGAATAAGACGGACGTTTCGCTAGTACCTCATAGGCAGTGTGTTACAAAATGGCGCTCAACATAAAAGGGCTGTAATTAGAAAAGAAATTTAATATATTTAATAAATTAATATACGAAAAAACCTAATTATCGTCGGCAGTTATGAGAAAACAAGAAATGCATAATACCAGAGGCAGATCGAAGAAGAGGGCAGAAGAACAGGAGAAGGAAGAAGGTGGACAGGAACGAGAGATAGAAATATTTACGGACAGTGAAATGGAACAACCGGTGGGTGATAAATAAGAAACTGAAGCAATTATGAGCACGGAAAAGGAAATAGTGGAAGAGGATGCCCAAGGGGACCAACCAGACAAAGCGGAAGCCAGGAGAGAACCAAATTGGCAAGACATGATGAGATTTATAGCCGAGAAGTTTGATAAAATAGATGAGAACTCAAGGAAACAAAATGAAACCTTGAGCGAAAAATTTGATAAAATAGATGAGAACTCAAGGAAACAAAATGAAACCTTGAGCGAAAAATTTGATAAAATAGATGAGAACTCAAGGAAACAAAATGAAACCTTGAGCGAAAAATTTGACAAAATAGATGAGAATTTTAAGAAACAGGAAGAGAACTCTAGGAAGCAAAATGAAACTTTGAGGGATAGTTTAAAGCAAATTGAGAAAATAAACGAAGAAAATTTAAAACAATTTGAGGGTAAAATGGAGAATTTCAATAAGGAGATATGGGAAACTTTCGGAGAGAAGTTTGAAAATGTTAATACGCGTATCCAAAAAGCAGATACATACAAGGAGGAGACAAATAAGCAAATGGACAGTGGTTTTAATAATTTGGATGAAACGTTAGACAGCACTTCCGAAGGTTTTAAAGTAAGTACGAACATGGAAGAGAATATCAAGAAAATAAGGAAAATATGGAGAAAGAAAATATTCAATACAAAAGAAGAAATGGAGATGAGGAAGGGCGGATTAATTAATATATTTAACCCTCCCATTAATAAACAAAGGGAGTTAAATAAAGTTAGAAATTGTAGACAAAACTCAACAAAAATATCAAAGGTAAACCACCATAGAATAATAACTAAAAACTTGAATAAATTTAAATATCAGTTAAAAATATCGACGATCAAAGAGTATCTGACCACATCAATTATATTTTCAAGACGGAGTATACCAACCGAACATTGTGTAAATAATACAGAGCTCTAAGAGAATGGAATAGTGGCATATATGAGTGATTACATTAAAATAGAGGAGATACAATACCTATTAATTAAGAAGGATCTAAATATCACCGAAAACCGTGACTTAAATGAAGACTTTGTATCAGCCGAGTTACAGTACCAGATACACGAGAGATATTTAAAAAGGACAAAAATCATTATGGACACTGCAGTAATCCGAGAACATGGAGTACCTGAGTTAATGGACCATGATTAACCTAAATAATAACAAACCAGAAAAAAAAGGGGACTGAATTTTTGAAAACCGACCCAGCAACCCATTGAATAGCGGAAGAAAACCCCAAAATTCCAAAAAACTGTAAGGACAACTTACTCAACAATTTATTCGGGAACAAGACGATTTAATAAAAACTATGTACGTACAACTTACTTAAGATATTTCGAAACCATTTAATTTAATAAAAAAGAAATAAGAACAGATTAGTAAATAAAAGTTATAAAGAATTGATTTAAAATGTAATAATAGGAAAAAGTAATATTTTAATGGTAACAAACAGAAGAAAAATTAAAATGAACAAAAACAATTGATGGTAATGTGCTCAGATAAGAAGAATAAAGAATAATTTAATGACTCCAATGAAACTGAAGGAGGATGATAATTAATACAATAATTAGAATTTCTCGGAATTGAAGATTATATAAGAAGAAATGATACGGAGAAATATGTCACAAGAAGTAAAGTCAAAAGAATTTTAACATAAGGCCTATCAATAATGTTATATGCTATTAGTTAATGGAAAAGAAGAAGGAATCAAGGAGAAGAAGGAATATATAAATAAATGCAAACAGCTACAGTATGAAGAATCCCAAAAGTGTTTAGTACTAGTCGCTAATTGACTACTACTTATAATTTTTTTATTTTAATGTATTGACCGTAGAAATGTTCCGGCAATAATTTTCCTGAGCAGGGATGATGTTCCCCTGGTCTCAGAAGGTGTAAGCATGGACAGAGGAGTATGGACCCAAAAGTGGCCATCCGACTGGTACCACCGCACAACATAGGAAAAAATGTTAGGGAAATTGAATATTTTAGGGATAATGATAAAATAGCTGTATAGATTGATATTAGATTCCAGAAGTATAGATGAAGAAAATAGAAGGAAGATAGCAGACCGAAGCTTAATTGATAAAGCGAATTTATAGAAGTAAATAGAAATGAGTGTTAAAACAAGTTTAATATGATTAGTGTGACCAGTCCTTATCAAATAAAATGTGGAAGTACCACTACCCAGAGAAATAAATAATTGATGAATTTGCCTCCAAGAGAGAGAGTAGAGTAAGAAAACAGCAATTACCACCAGTCAGTTTACAACCAGTTTGAAATAAAGGAAGATATTATGAAGAATAAAACCAGGAATATTCTGAAAGTAGAAGCAATCAACAATTTATTTTAATAAACCAGTAAAACAAAAATAAATTTGTTCTAGTTGGGGGGGGGGGCTTTATGTAACGGTACATAACCCCGTCCCAATAACTGATAACTCTTGTACTACCATAAAGGTCAGAAATGGGTAAACTATAACTAGCTAAAAATTAAGTTGTATCACTAAACATTATAAACAATATTAAAGTGATATACAGTGACAAGTGAGTTATAGTGTACCCAATGAGGTAATAAGTGAAGGTGAAGGGAACTTCTTACAGAATTGTGCTGTAGATGTGAGAATTATAGACTATAATAGTAGACTATGATGCTACCAATTAATTATGTATTTTGTTTAGTTATTGTAGGATTTATATTGTGTAGGCAACAAAATTTAGTACCTGTGTTAATTTTATATTTTTTAAAATAATTGTGTTATTATATAAGATAACCCAGGGTTTTTAAAAAAATAAAAGATTTAAATATCAGATGATAATAAAAAATAAAATAATACTGTATGAGGAAAATGGCAGAAGAAAATAGTTCAGTGTAAGAATACTATAAGAGATTAATAAATAATATATAAATTCATTTAAAGTTAATAATAATATTAAAGACTTATATCTAAAGTTATAAGAAAATAAACAGAAAACTATTATGTAAATCAAATTGGGAAAGAAACCAAAATTAAAAAGAATTATTTTTCTGTAAATCAAAAATAAATTTATAATAATTACAAACCGCCTATATACTAAAAAGTAAATAGCAGCACCAATAAAAAATGATATATAAATTATGGGTTACTAAGAGTAACGAAATAACAAGTATTGTTTAATCGAAAAATATATTGAAAACTGTCCGGTTGAAAAAAAGTGATGAGACCAAAATTAGATTAAAAAATCCTTTAGAAATCTTTTGAACAGCACAAAATTGTTACAAAATTTGAATAACAGTATACACATTATGTACCACTACCTTAATTATCAAAGTTAACTTGCTATACTCCATAATAAAAGTGAAAAACCATTTTTGGACAATCAGGCCTAGCCTAGTCGCGTTTTGAGTTTTGACGAGATAGTATTTGACAGACGGTTATGAAATTACAAACAACTAAGAACACCACCTGAGAAACAGCTTCACACAAGTAAGAACTTCGAGAAGAGAGGTAATATAAACAGTTCTTTTAATATTTAACAAAGAAAACTCAAATCAAATTGTCGTTCAGTACAAAACTTTCCAAGTGTAATCACATGTTTTAATAAACATAAAACAATCTGCTCTCTTACGGACAAATCCGGAACTACGTACTCAGAGAATAAACAAATTTTCAAAGTTTTTCTATATTTGTAAAGCGTAGTATAATTATCCATTTCTGACCACCTCATAACAAAAAGAACTTACCCTTAACCCTGGGGAAATAAATAAAAGAATTATATGTTGATTGATGTTTAAATAAAAGATAAAATTGTAAAATCGGTCAAAACCACATTTTTTTGACAATTCCATGTTTACTCAATGAAGTCGATATCATGTACTAAGTAATGAAAATATCGATTGTAATATTTGTATTTTGGCGGAAGAGAAAAACCGATAATATTATCAATAAATATTATTGAGAAATGATATTGAATAATAAAATGTGTTTTCTTTATTGTAGTAGATTTCAGAATAAATAAGAAGAGGACGATCCACCAGGTCGTATTCTGCCACAGTGTCGTCTGGTTAACCTATATTTGGAGACTAATGTCAAAACCAGCTGATTCAGTTCACGGCAAATATTTGAAAAATTTAGAAATCGTCTAATCCGAGGGTAAACAAACGGTACTTGCTCTCTCTTCAAAAGAAGGCTAAACAACTTCCCTACTTAACCCAAATCACACACCCGATTTCTGCTTTGTTTGGGTAACATTACCACCAACTTTATTTAAACCTCAGTCTTTATAATTCATAAGTGGCGGAAACCTCTGATACAAGCGGTTGTGTTACAAATTGGCGCTTACAACAGTGGGGCTTGAATAAGACGGACGTTTCGCTAGTACCTCATAGGCAGTACGTTACAAAATGGTGCTCAACGTGGGGCTTGAATAAGACGGACGTTTCGCTAGTACCTCATAGGCAGTGTGTTACAAAATGGCGCTCAACATAAAAGGGCTGTAATTAGAAAAGAAATTTGATATATTTAATAAATTAATATACGAAAAAACCTAATTATCGTCGGCAGTTATGAGAAAACAAGAAATGCATAATACCAGAGGCAGATCGAAGAAGAGGGCAGAAGAACAGGAGACGGAAGAAGGTGGACAGGAACGAGAGATAGAAATATTTACGGACAGTGAAATGGAACAACCGGTGGGTGATAAATAAGAAACTGAAGCAATTATGAGCACGGAAAAGGAAATAGTGGAAGAGGATGCCCAAGGGGACCAACCAGACAAAGCGGAAGCCAGGAGAGAACCAAATTGGCAAGACATGATGAGATTTATAGCCGAGAAGTTTGATAAAATAGATGAGAACTCAAGGAAACAAAATGAAACCTTGAGCGAAAAATTTGACAAAATAGATGAGAATTTTAAGAAACAGGAAGAGAACTCTAGGAAGCAAAATGAAACTTTGAGGGATAGGTTAAAGCAAATTGAGAAAATAAACGAAGAAAATTTAAAACAATTTGAGGGTAAAATGGAGAATTTCAATAAGGAGATATGGGAAACTTTCGGAGAGAAGTTTGAAAATGTTAATACGCGTATCCAAAAAGCAGATACATACAAGGAGGAGACAAATAAGCAAATGGACAGTGGTTTTAATAATTTGGATGAAACGTTAGACAGCACTTCCGAAGGTTTTAAAGTAAGTACGAACATGGAAGAGAATATCAAGAAAATAAGGAAAATATGGAGAAAGAAAATATTCAATACAAAAGAAGAAATGGAGATGAGGAAGGGCGGATTAATTAATATATTTAACCCTCCCATTAATAAACAAAGGGAGTTAAATAAAGTTAGAAATTGTAGACAAAACTCAACAAAAATATCAAAGGTAAACCACCATAGAATAATAACTAAAAACTTGAATAAATTTAAATATCAGTTAAAAATATCAACGATCAAAGAGTATCTGACCACATCAATTATATTTTCAAGACGGAGTATACCAACCGAACATTGTGTAAATAATACAGAGGTCTAAGAGAATGGAATAGTGGCATATATGAGTGATTACATTAAAATAGAGGAGATACAATACCTATTAATTAAGAAGGATCTAAATATGACCGAAAACCGTGACTTAAATGAAGACTTTGTATCAGCCGAGTTACAGTACCAGATACACGAGAGATATTTAAAAAGGACAAAAATCATTATGGACACTGCAGTAATCTGAGAACATGGAGTACCTGAGTTAATGGACCATGATTAACCTAAATAATAACAAACCAGAAAAAAAAGGGGACTGAATTTTTGAAAACCGACCCAGCAACCCATTGAATAGCGGAAGAAAACCCCAAAATTCCAAAAAACTGTAAGGACAACTTACTCAACAATTTATTCGGGAACAAGACGATTTAATAAAAACTATGTAAGTACAACTTACTTAAGATATTTCGAAACCATTTAATTTAATAAAAAAGAAATAAGAACAGATTAGTAAATAAAAGTTATAAAGAATTGATTTAAAATGAAATAATAGGAAAAAGTAATATTTTAATGGTAACAAACAGAAGAAAAATTAAAATGAACAAAAACAATTGATGGTAATGTGCTCAGATAAGAAGAATAAAGAATAATTTAATGACTCCAATGAAACTGAAGGAGGATGATAATTAATAAAATAATTAGAATTTCTCGGAATTGAAGATTATATAAGAAGAAATGATACGGAGAAATATGTCACAAGAAGTAAAGTCAAAAGAATTTTAACATAAGGCCTATCAATAATGTTATATGCTATTAGTTAATGGAAAAGAAGAAGGAATATATAAATAAATGCAAACAGCTACAGTATGAAGAATCCCAAAAGTGTTTAGTACTAGTCGCTAATTGACTACTACTTATATTTTTTTTTATTTTAATGTATTGACCGTAGAAATGTTCCGGCAATAATTTTCCTGAGCAGGGATGATGTTCCCCTGGTCTCAGAAGGTGTAAGGATGGACCCAAAAGTGGCCACCCGACTGGTACCACCGCACAAGATAGGAAAAAATGTTAGGGAAATTGAATATTTTAGGGATAATGATAAAATAGCTGTATAGATTGATATTAGATTCCAGAAGTATAGATGAAGAAAATAGAAGGAAGATAGCAGACCGAAGCTTAATTGATAAAGCGAATTTATAGAAGTAAATAGAAATGAGTGTTAAAACAAGTTTAATATGATTAGTGTGACCAGTCCTTATCAAATAAAATGTGGAAGTACCACTACCCAGAGAAATAAATAATTGATGAATTTGCCTCCAAGAGAGAGAGTAGAGTAAGAAAACAGCAATTACCACCAGTCAGTTTACAACCAGTTTGAAATAAAGGAAGATATTATGAAGAATAAAACCAGGAATATTCTGAAAGTAGAAGCAATCAACAATTTATTTTAGTAAACCAGTAAAACAAAAATAAATTTGTTCTAGTGGGGGGGGGGGCTTTATGTAACGGTACATAACCCCGTCCCAATAACTGATAACTCTTGTACTACCATAAAGGTCAGAAATGGGTAAACTATTACTAGCTAAAAATTAAGTTGTATCACTAAACATTATAAACAATATTAAAGTGATATACAGTGACAAGTGAGTTATAGTGTACCCAATGAGGTAATAAGTGAAGGTGAAGGGAACTTCTTACAGAATTGTGCTGTAGATGTGAGAATTATAGACTATAATAGTAGACTATGATGCTACCAATTAATTATGTATTTTGTTTAGTTATTGTAGGATTTATATTGTGTAGGCAACAAAATTTAGTACCTGTGTTAATTTTATATTTTTTAAAATAATTGTGTTATTATATAAGATAACCCAGGGTTTTTAAAAAAATAAAAGATTTAAATATCAGATGATAATAAAAAATAAAATAATACTGTATGAGGAAAATGGCAGAAGAAAATAGTTCAGTGCAAGAATACTATAAGAGATTAATAAATAATATATAAATTCATTTAAAGTTAATAATAATATTAAAGACTTATATCTAAAGTTATAAGAAAATAAACAGAAAACTATTATGTAAATCAAATTGGGAAAGAAACCAAAATTAAAAAGAATTATTTTTCTGTAAATCAAAAATAAATTTATAATAATTACAAACCGCCTATATACTAAAAAGTAAATAGCAGCACCAATAAAAAATGATATACAGTAAAGCCCCGGTTAACTGAACTCGGGTCAACCGAAACCCGGGTTATCCGAAATGCCTCCGAAAATCGCAAAGCCAAAAAATAATACAGTACTGTACTGCACGGATATAATTCGAGGGCGAGAGTGTGCTGGGCTATGGTTAGCGGAGAGAGGTGAACGCCCGACCTTGAGTTGCTTCCCCAGCCACCGGCTCACCAGTCTAAATATAGCTACACTGCCAACTCTCCAACCCCTCCCAAGACCATGACGCCCGCATCAGTCACTAGCTGTCAACACACAAGTGTGGATCTGCGATACAATAGTGCCTTCAAGTGGTTGTTTATTTCCGTTGCGTGTGTATTTTTGTGCTATGGCGACTAAGCGGAAGCGTGTTGTGATTACTTTCGCTGATAAATTAGCTGCTATCAAAGAAGTTGAAAAAGGAAGTTTATTGAAAACTGTTGCGGCTAATTACGGAGTTGGTGTTTCTACCGTTTTAGAATGGGTGAAGTCTAAATCTAAATTTCTAGAGCAAGCTGTGAAAAATCCTCATAGAAAAACACTGAAAACATCCGACTTTAAAAAAGTAGGCGATGCTCTTTATCTTTGGTTCACCCAACAACGAGAAAAAGGCATGCCTTTGACTGGCCCGATACTGCAAGAAAAAGCTAAAATGTTAGGTGAGGAAGGAAAAGATTTTTGTGCAAGCTGTGGGTGGTTAGACAGGTTTAAAAACAGATACGGCATTCGGCAATTGAATGTATGTGGAGAAAAGTTATCTGCAGACCCAGACGCGGTTGCTGTTTTCAAAACAGAGTTTGAAGATTACACCCAAGGCTACACTAAGGACCAAATTTACAATGCCGATGAAACGGGTGTTAATTTCAAGATGTTGCCTACAAAATCCTTAGCTTCCTCCAAAGAAACGTCTGCCCCAGGACACAAAATGCAAAAAGAACGGATAACTGTTCTTTTGGCATCAAACGCTTCTGGCACACATAGACTGCCCCCAATGTGTATCGGGAAGTCGAAAAAACCTCGGGCCTTGAAGGATGTTGCCCGAAATGCGCTACCAGTTTTTTATAGAGCCCAAAAAAGTTCTTGGATGTCTTGTGAACTCTTTGCTGAATGGTTTAGTGATCAGTTTGTACCGAAAGTTGAAAAGTTTTTAACTGAAAAAGGTCTGCCTAAAAAAGCGATCTTATTAATTGACAATGCGCCTACGCATCCTTGCGAGTTAAAAAGTGGCGATATTGTTGTGCGTTTCCTTCCCCCAAATGTTACCAGTCTAATTCAGCCACTGGATCAGGGCGTAATAGCGACATTTAAACGGCACTACCGTGGGCTACTTTTGAGAACCATCCTGCAAGATAGTGACATGCAAAACAAAAACATGAATGAAGCGCTGAAGGCAGTAAATATGAAACACGTAATTTATTGGTGTGCGCAAGCCTGGGATAATGTGAAAGCAGAAACTCTTCAAAGGTGCTGGAGCAAACTGTATGATGGGCTTGAAGGAGACGACTCAGAAAATTTTGAAAACTTGACAGAAATGGTAAAAAGAATTTCCGGATGCGAAGACATGGATACGTGCGAGGTGGATGAATGGGTTGTCGCGGACGATTCGCAAGAAATCATGGACCAAGAAATTGTAGAAACAGTGTTGCAGTCAAATGCTGACGCGATCGAAAAGACCGAAGTAGATGACGTGGATGACGGAGTGACAGCTGACGATGGTTTTCGAGCACTAGAGGTAAGCCTAAATTAAGAATTTGTTATCTTTCAAAAACCTACTGGGTATAGTACAACACAAAAATTACAGTACAGTACATGTGTTGTTGTTAGGTTGCCCTAAGATTTGTTGAACAATGCAGTGAGTCAACGCCGGCTGACGTCCTTCTAATGAAAAGATGGCGGGACATCGCTGCTTGAAAACGTTGGGAGGGACGCAAGAAACAAACAAAAATTACTGAGTTTTTTAAATGAGTAGTAATTCATATGCTCCACATTATTAAGTACAGTACAGTCATCCCCCGAGATACGTAACACGCGACTTACGTAAATTCGCAGTTACGTAAAATGAAAATTTCAAAAAATGGAAAAATTTTTGAGTAGAGTAACATACAATTTTACAAAGAATTACTGTACTGTATTCTATTTCAAGCATGCAATACTGTACCTTGTAGCGACTGCGTCAATACACTATTCACTCTCATTCTCTCTTTGTAAACAAACACACACACTCTCTCTTACTTTATTGCTCTGCTAATCCTTTACTTTTTGGTCTAAGCACGAGTGCAAGCGTACCGGGCACTCTTTCTCGGAAACTTCTTCTACTCAGTGAAGGTTGAGCAGCGGAACCGAGCACACGTTTATCGCTCGTTTTTCTAGATGTATTGTTTCACGTCATTAGTGTAGCTTGCTGCGAGTGATTTGTTCATACTCATGTATGTACGTACATACCCATACATATGTCTTATAAAGGTTTATTTATTTATGCAAATTTACTTTCATACATTAATTGATTATCTTTTATATGGAAATCTTTACTCTATATAGCCCCGCGTTGTTGGAGCGCCAAATATAAAGGTTTTATTGGGAGTAATTGACAATTGTAATGCCCCACGTTCTTTGGGCGGCAAATATAAAGGTTTAAGGAGTTGATCCCTATTACGCCCCGCGTTCTGGAGCGCCAAATATAAAGGTTTTCCTTTATATTACAATGAATGTGTAACTAACATTTTATTAGTTACGATTAATATGTATAATTAAATTTTGTTTACTGTCAAATTATTTATGTCCCACGTGGTGTGACGCCAAATTTAACTAAAATAGTGTTTATTGTTCTTTTTTAATTGATGTTGCATACTAAATTTTATCTTTAGGTGTATCAAATGATTGACAACATACACAAGGCTTTGCAAGGTTAACTTAATTTATTATACTTAACAACATTGATGTCACTTCCTTAAATTATGACAATTAATATCATTGACATGATTTACTTATTCCCTGAAAAGAAATACAACATATATCTTGAATCCTTACTGACTACATCAATCTACCAATTATTATTTTGTTAACCCTTGCTAACTTTCTTATACTCTTCATCTAGAGGCTTATTAGATTTTAAATCATCATTATTACACATTTTATTCTATTAGATTTTAATCATCATTATTACACATTTTATTCTATTAGATTTTAATCATCATTATTACTCATTTTATTCTATATTAACCAATGGATTCATAAAATTTGATATCGATTACCATCATCTGTCATAATTATCTTATGAATTTGCCTGACTAGCTACTTGTTATTACTTTCTCTAAATATTATTACGTATGGGTACTTTCAGATGAACAGACAGTGTTATACTTAATTAGTGCATGAATATAAAATTTACTTGGTGTACGTTAATCCATTCTACGGCGAAAATTCCTCTGCTCCAGGTTCTGGGAATCCTTGCGGCTGGCATTATATCCTCGTAGCGTGCACTGACGCACTTATCACTTCTCTTCTCGCACTCCGACACAAGTGTATGTAATTTTTAGTTTAGTTCTGGTGATTTGACCTTCGAATTCCATACATGATATTTAATAATTCTAACTTTTATTGATATGTTCTACTCAAGTGTCATTACTATGTGATGTATGTTTTGTGATTTGATTCACACTGTTTTTCGTGGATTTACTTTATTAATCCGACATTTGTTTATATTTAATGGTGTTTAAAATTGTTGTCTTTCTCTTACTCATTCTACCGCACTTCTGTTCCGTTTAACGTCTCTGATAATAATATTACTCAAGGCGACAGACTTAGTCGATTTTAATCATATTTCGTCATGTCTTTTAACAAACTCTAAGTGCCATTACTGACTCCCGATTCTCGACTGTTCGTACTCACACCGAATCTTCAATTGATACAAGACTTTTTCCATTACAACATCCGCACTCCCGTCAGTTCCGATATCTAACTTATACGACTCCGGCTATTAGATATTATATATAAGACTCCCGATACACAACTCCGTCGTTCATACTCTCCGTATCAGAATAAAACTCCAGACTTAAGACATAAGACCTAAAAAAACCTCCGCTCGCGGTCAACATTCTAGTTTATACCCCAAAATCCCACTATTTTCTCTAATTCCCACTTAATTTCTCAACCTCTGCGCTTCTATTCGCTTTCGCTTGTTTTCTGGTGGAAACTCCGCCTTAACACTCTAGATTCTCATCACCCTTCGTTTCTTATTCGTTCCTCCAGTTCGTTTCCTTGGTAACCACTTCTTGTAGAGACATTCTCCTCAACTCTCGACTCTGATAGGCTGTCTTATTCCCTACCCTTACAAGTTCATGGTTGACTTTAAAAAAATACATACTGCAATTACAATACAAAATACTGTAGTATTAGATGTTCATGGCTTAACCGAAAAAATTGTTATCCGAAACGGCTTCCCCCCCTTTAGTTCGGTTAACCGAGATTTTACTGTATAAATTATGTGTTACTAAGAGTAACGAAATAACAAGTATTGTTTAATCGAAAAATATATTGAAAACCGTCCGGTTGGAAAAAAGTGATGAGACCAAAATTAGATTAAAAAATCCTTTAGAAATCTTTTGAACAGCACAAAATTGTTACAAAATTTGAATAACAGTATACACATTATGTACCACTACCTTAATTATCAAAGTTAACTTGCTATACTCCATAATAAAAGTGAAAAACCATTTTTGGACGATCAGGCCTAGCCTAGTCGCGTTTTGAGTTTTGACGAGATAGTATTTGACAGACGGTTATGAAATTACAAACAACTAAGAACACCACCTGAGAAACAGCTTCACACAAGTAAGAACTTCGAGAAGAGAGGTAATATAAACAGTTCTTTTAATATTTAACAAAGAAAACTCAAATCAAATTGTCGTTCAGTACAAAACTTTCCAAGTGTAATCACATGTTTTAATAAACATAAAACAATCTGCTCTCTTACGGACAAATCCGGAACTACGTACTCAGAGAATAAACAAATTTTCAAAGTTTTTCTATATTTGTAAAGCGTAGTATAATTATCCATTTCTGACCACCTCATAACAAAAAGAACTTACCCTTAACCCTGGGGAAATAAATAAAAGAAATATATGTTGATTGATGTTTAAATAAAAGATAAAATTGTAAAATCGGTCAAAACCAGATTTTTTTTGACAATTCCATGTTTACTCAATGAAGTCGATATCATGTACTAAGTAATGAAAATATCGATTGTAATATTTGTATTTTGGCGGAAGAGAAAAACCGATAATATTATCAATAAATATTATTGAGAAATGATATTGAATAATAAAATGTGTTTTCTTTATTGTAGTGGGTAGTTGTAGTAGATTTCAGAATAAATAAGAAGAGGACGATCCACCAGGTCGTATTCTGCCACAGTGTCGTCTGGTTAACCTATATTTGGAGACTAATATCAAAACCAGCTGATTCAGTTCACGGCAAATATTTGAAAAATTTAGAAATCGTCTAATCCGAGGGTAAACAAACGGTACTTGCTCTCTCTTCAAAAGAAGGCTAAACAACTTCCCTACTTAACCCAAATCACACACCCGATTTCTGCTTTGTTTGGGTAACATTACCACCAACTTTATTTAAACCTCAGTCTTTATAATTCATAAGTGGCGGAAACCTCTGATACAAGCGGTTGTGTTACAAATTGGCACTTACAACAGTGGGGCTTGAATAAGACGGACGTTTCGCTAGTACCTCATAGGCAGTACGTTACAAAATGGCGCTCAACGTGGGGCTTGAATAAGACGGACGTTTCGCTAGTACCTCATAGGCAGTGTGTTACAAAATGGCGCTCAACGTAAAAGGGCTGTAATTAGAAAAGAAATTTGATATATTTAATAAATTAATATACGAAAAAACCTAATTATCGTCGGCAGTTATGAGAAAACAAGAAATGCATAATACCAGAGGCAGATCGAAGAAGAGGGCAGAAGAAAAGGAGAAGGAAGAAGGTGGACAGGAACGAGAGATAGAAATATTTACGGACAGTGAAATGGAACAACCGGTGGGTGATAAAGAAGAAACTGAAGCAATTATGAGCACGGAAAAGGAAATAGTGGAAGAGGATGCCCAAGGGGACCAACCAGACAAAGCGGAAGCCAGGAGAGAACCAAATTGGCAAGACATGATGAGATTTATAGCCGAGAAGTTTGATAAAATAGATGAGAACTCAAGGAAACAAAATGAAACCTTGAGCGAAAAATTTGATAAAATAGATGAGAACTCAAGGAAACAAAATGAAACCTTGAGCGAAAAATTTGACAAAATAGATGAGAATTTTAAGAAACAGGAAGAGAACTCTAGGAAGCAAAATGAAACTTTGAGGGATAGTTTAAAGCAAATTGAGAAAATAAACGAAGAAAATTTAAAACAATTTGAGGGTAAAATGGAGAATTTCAATAAGGAGATATGGGAAACTTTCGGAGAGAAGTTTGAAAATGTTAATACGCGTATCCAAAAAGCAGATACATACAAGGAGGAGACAAATAAGCAAATGGACAGTGGTTTTAATAATTTGGATGAAACGTTAGACAGCACTTCCGAAGGTTTTAAAGTAAGTACGAACATGGAAGAGAATATCAAGAAAATAAGGAAAATATGGAGAAAGAAAATATTCAATACAAAAGAAGAAATGGAGATGAGGAAGGGCGGATTAATTAATATATTTAACCCTCCCATTAATAAACAAAGGGAGTTAAATAAAGTTAGAAATTGTAGACAAAACTCAACAAAAATATCAAAGGTAAACCACCATAGAATAATAACTAAAAACTTGAATAAATTTAAATATCAGTTAAAAATATCGACGATCAAAGAGTATCTGACCACATCAATTATATTTTCAAGACGGAGTATACCAACCGAACAGTGTGTAAATAATACAGAGGTCAAAGAGAATGGAATAGTGGCATATATGAGTGATTACATTAAAATAGAGGAGATACAATACCTATTAATTAAGAAGGATCTAAATATGACCGAAAACCGTGACTTAAATGAAGACTTTGTATCAGCCGAGTTACAGTACCAGATACACGAGAGATATTTAAAAAGGACAAAAATCATTATGGACACTGCAGTAATCCGAGAACATGGAGTACCTGAGTTAATGGACCATGGTTAACCTAAATAATAACAAACCAGAAAAAAAAGGGGACTGAATTTTTGAAAACCGACCCAGCAACCCATTGAATAGTGGAAGAAAACCCCAAAATTCCAAAAAACTGTAAGGACAACTTACTCAACAATTTATTCAGGAACAAGACGATTTAATAAAAACTATGTAAGTACAACTTACTTAAGATATTTCGAAACCATTTAATTTAATAAAAAAGAAATAAGAACAGATTAGTAAATAAGAGTTATAAAGAATTGATTTAAAATGAAATAATAGGAAAAAGTAATATTTTTAATGGTAACAAACAGAAGAAAAATTAAAATGAACAAAAACAATTGATGGTAATGTGCTCAGATAAGAAGAATAAAGAATAATTTAATGACTCCAATGAAACTGAAGGAGGATGATAATTAATACAATAATTAGAATTTCTCGGAATTGAAGATTATATAAGAAGAAATGATACGGAGAAATATGTCACAAGAAGTAAAGTCAAAAGAATTTTAACATAAGGCCTATCAATAATGTTATATGCTATTAGTTAATGGAAAAGAAGAAGGAATCAAGGAGAAGAAGGAATATATAAATAAATGCAAACAGCTACAGTATGAAGAATCCCAAAAGTGTTTAGTACTAGTCGCTAATTGACTACTACTTATAATTTTTTTATTTTAATGTATTGACCGTAGAAATGTTCCGGCAATAATTTTCCTGAGCAGGGATGATGTTCCCCTGGTCTCAGAAGGTGTAAGGATGGACAGAGGAGTATGGACCCAAAAGTGGCCATCCGACTGGTACCACCGCACAAGATAGGAAAAAATGTTAAAGAAATTGAATATTTTAGGGATAATGATAAAATAGCTGTATAGATTGATATTAGATTCCAGAAGTATAGATGAAGAAAATAGAAGGAAGATAGCAGACCGAAGCTTAATTGATAAAGCGAATTTATAGAAGTAAATAGAAATGAGTGTTAAAACAAGTTTAATATGATTAGTGTGACCAGTCCTTATCAAATAAAATGTGGAAGTACCACTACCCAGAGAAATAAATAATTGATGAATTTGCCTCCAAGAGAGAGAGTAGAGTAAGAAAACAGCAATTACCACCAGTCAGTTTACAACCAGTTTGAAATAAAGGAAGATATTATGAAGAATAAAACCAGGAATATTCTGAAAGTAGAAGCAATCAACAATTTATTTTAGTAAACCAGTAAAACAAAAATAAATTTGTTCTAGTGGGAGGGGGCTTTATGTAACGGTACATAACCCCGTCCCAATAACTGATAACTCTTGTACTACCATAAAGGTCAGAAATGGGTAAACTATAACTAGCTAAAAATTAAGTTGTATCACTAAACATTATAAACAATATTAAAGTGATATACAGTGACAAGTGAGTTATAGTGTACCCAATGAGGTAATAAGTGAAGGTGAAGGGAACTTCTTACAGAATTGTGCTGTAGATGTGAGAATTATAGACTATAATAGTAGACTATGATACTACCAATTAATTATGTATTTTGTTTAGTTATTGTAGGATTTATATTGTGTAGGCAACAAAATTTAGTACCTGTGTTAATTTTATATTTTTTAAAATAATTGTGTTATTATATAAGATAACCCAGGGTTTTTAAAAAAATAAAAGATTTAAATATCAGATGATAATAAAAAATAAAATAATGTATGAGGAAAATGGCAGAAGAAAATAGTTCAGTGTAAGAATACTATAAGAGATTAATAAATAATATATAAATTCATTTAAAGTTAATAATAATATTAAAGACTTATATCTAAAGTTATAAGAAAATAAACAGAAAACTATTATGTAAATCAAATTGGGAAAGAAACCAAAATTAAAAAGAATTATTTTTCTGTAAATCAAAAATAAATTTATAATAATTACAAACCGCCTATATACTAAAAAGTAAATAGCAGCACCAATAAAAAATGATATATAAATTATGTGTTATTAAGAGTAACGAAATAACAAGTATTGTTTAATCGAAAAATATATTGAAAACTGTCCGGTTGAAAAAAAGTGATGAGACCAAAATTAGATTAAAAAATCCTTTAGAAATCTTTTGAACAGCACAAAATTGTTACAAAATTTGAATAACAGTATACACATTATGTACCACTACCTTAATTATCAAAGTTAACTTGCTATACTCCATAATAAAAGTGAAAAACCATTTTTGGACAATCAAGCCTAGCCTAGTCGCGTTTTGAGTTTTGACGAGATAGTATTTGACAGACGGTTATGAAATTACAAACAACTAAGAACACCACCTGAGAAAAAGCTTCACACAAGTAAGAACTTCGAAAAGAGAGGTAATATAAACAGTTCTTTTAATATTTAACAAAGAAAACTCAAATCAAATTGTCGTTCAGTACAAAACTTTCCAAGTGTAATCACATGTTTTAATAAACATAAAACAATCTGCTCTCTTACGGACAAATCCGGAACTACGTACTCAGAGAATAAACAAATTTTCAAAGTTTTTCTATATTTGTAAAGCGTAGTATAATTATCCATTTCTGACCACCTCATAACAAAAAGAACTTACCCTTAACCCTGGGGAAATAAATAAAAGAATTATATGTTGATTGATGTTTAAATAAAAGATAAAATTGTAAAATCGGTCAAAACCAGATTTTTTTGACAATTCCATGTTTACTCAATGAAGTCGATATCATGTACTAAGTAATGAAAATATCGATTGTAATATTTGTATTTTGGCGGAAGAGAAAAACCGATAATATTATCAATAAATATTATTGAGAAATGATATTGAATAATAAAATGTGTTTTCTTTATTGTAGTAGATTTCAGAATAAATAAGAAGAGGACGATCCACCAGGTCGTATTCTGCCACAGTGTCGTCTGGTTAACCTATATTTGGAGACTAATATCAAAACCAGCTGATTCAGTTCACGGCAAATATTTGAAAAATTTAGAAATCGTCTAATCCGAGGGTAAACAAACGGTACTTGCTCTCTCTTCAAAAGAAGGCTAAACAACTTCCCTACTTAACCCAAATCACACACCCGATTTCTGCTTTGTTTGGGTAACATTACCACCAACTTTATTTAAACCTCAGTCTTTATAATTCATAAGTGGCGGAAACCTCTGATACAAGCGGTTGTGTTACAAATTGGCGCTTACAACAGTGGGGCTTGAATAAGACGGACGTTTCGCTAGTACCTCATAGGCAGTACGTTACAAAATGGCGCTCAACGTGGGGCTTGAATAAGATGGACGTTTCGCTAGTACCTCATAGGCAGTGTGTTACAAAATGGCGCTCAACGTAAAAGGGCTGTAATTAGAAAAGAAATTTGATATATTTAATAAATTAATATACGAAAAAACCTAATTATCGTCGGCAGTTATGAGAAAACAAGAAATGCATAATACCAGAGGCAGATCGAAGAAGAGGGCAGAAGAAAAGGAGAAGGAAGAAGGTGGACAGGAACGAGAGATAGAAATATTTACGGACAGTGAAATGGAACAACCGGTGGGTGATAAAGAAGAAACTGAAGCAATTATGAGCATGGAAAAGGAAATAGTGGAAGAGAATGCCCAAGGGGACCAACCAGACAAAGCGGAAGCCAGGAGAGAACCAAATTGGCAAGACATGATGAGATTTATAGCCGAGAAGTTTGATAAAATAGATGAGAACTCAAGGAAACAAAATGAAACCTTGAGCGAAAAATTTGATAAAATAGATGAGAACTCAAGGAAACAAAATGAAACCTTGAGCGAAAAATTTGACAAAATAGATGAGAATTTTAAGAAACAGGAAGAGAACTCTAGGAAGCAGAATGAAACTTTGAGGGATAGTTTAAAGCAAATTGAGAAAATAAACGAAGAAAATTTAAAACAATTTGAGGGTAAAATGGAGAATTTCAATAAGGAGATATGGGAAACTTTCGGAGAGAAGTTTGAAAATGTTAATACGCGTATCCAAAAAGCAGATACATACAAGGAGGAGACAAATAAGCAAATGGACAGTGGTTTTAATAATTTGGATGAAACGTTAGACAGCACTTCCGAAGGTTTTAAAGTAAGTACGAACATGGAAGAGAATATCAAGAAAATAAGGAAAATATGGAGAAAGAAAATATTCAATACAAAAGAAGAAATGGAGATGAGGAAGGGCGGATTAATTAATATATTTAACCCTCCCATTAATAAACAAAGGGAGTTAAATAAAGTTAGAAATTGTAGACAAAACTCAACAAAAATATCAAAGGTAAACCACCATAGAATAATAACTAAAAACTTGAATAAATTTAAATATCAGTTAAAAATATCGACGATCAAAGAGTATCTGACCACATCAATTATATTTTCAAGACGGAGTATACCAACCGAACATTGTGTAAATAATACAGAGGTCAAAGAGAATGGAATAGTGGCATATATGAGTGATTACATTAAAATAGAGGAGATACAATACCTATTAATTAAGAAGGATCTAAATATGACCGAAAACCGTGACTTAAATGAAGACTTTGTATCAGCCGAGTTACAGTACCAGATACACGAGAGATATTTAAAAAGGACAAAAATCATTATGGACACTGCAGTAATCCGAGAACATGGAGTACCTGAGTTAATGGACCATGGTTAACCTAAATAATAACAAACCAGAAAAAAAAGGGGACTGAATTTTTGAAAACCGACCCAGCAACCCATTGAATAGCGGAAGAAAACCCCAAAATTCCAAAAAACTGTAAGGACAACTTACTCAACAATTTATTCAGGAACAAGACGATTTAATAAAAACTATGTAAGTACAACTTACTTAAGATATTTCGAAACCATTTAATTTAATAAAAAAGAAATAAGAACAGATTAGTAAATAAGAGTTATAAAGAATTGATTTAAAATGAAATAATAGGAAAAAGTAATATTTTTAATGGTAACAAACAGAAGAAAAATTAAAATGAACAAAAACAATTGATGGTAATGTGCTCAGATAAGAAGAATAAAGAATAATTTAATGACTCCAATGAAACTGAAGGAGGATGATAATTAATACAATAATTAGAATTTCTCGGAATTGAAGATTATATAAGAAGAAATGATACGGAGAAATATGTCACAAGAAGTAAAGTCAAAAGAATTTTAACATAAGGCCTATCAATAATGTTATATGCTATTAGTTAATGGAAAAGAAGAAGGAATCAAGGAGAAGAAGGAATATATAAATAAATGCAAACAGCTACAGTATGAAGAATCCCAAAAGTGTTTAGTACTAGTCGCTAATTGACTACTACTTATAATTTTTTTATTTTAATGTATTGACCGTAGAAATGTTCCGGCAATAATTTTCCTGAGCAGGGATGATGTTCCCCTGGTCTCAGAAGGTGTAAGGATGGACAGAGGAGTATGGACCCAAAAGTGGCCATCCGACTGGTACCACCGCACAAGATAGGAAAAAATGTTAAAGAAATTGAATATTTTAGGGATAATGATAAAATAGCTGTATAGATTGATATTAGATTCCAGAAGTATAGATGAAGAAAATAGAAGGAAGATAGCAGACCGAAGCTTAATTGATAAAGCGAATTTATAGAAGTAAATAGAAATGAGTGTTAAAACAAGTTTAATATGATTAGTGTGACCAGTCCTTATCAAATAAAATGTGGAAGTACCACTACCCAGAGAAATAAATAATTGATGAATTTGCCTCCAAGAGAGAGAGTAGAGTAAGAAAACAGCAATTACCACCAGTCAGTTTACAACCAGTTTGAAATAAAGGAAGATATTATGAAGAATAAAACCAGGAATATTCTGAAAGTAGAAGCAATCAACAATTTATTTTAGTAAACCAGTAAAACAAAAATAAATTTGTTCTAGTGGGAGGGGGCTTTATGTAACGGTACATAACCCCGTCCCAATAACTGATAACTCTTGTACTACCATAAAGGTCAGAAATGGGTAAACTATAACTAGCTAAAAATTAAGTTGTATCACTAAACATTATAAACAATATTAAAGTGATATACAGTGACAAGTGAGTTATAGTGTACCCAATGAGGTAATAAGTGAAGGTGAAGGGAACTTCTTACAGAATTGTGCTGTAGATGTGAGAATTATAGACTATAATAGTAGACTATGATACTACCAATTAATTATGTATTTTGTTTAGTTATTGTAGGATTTATATTGTGTAGGCAACAAAATTTAGTACCTGTGTTAATTTTATATTTTTTAAAATAATTGTGTTATTATATAAGATAACCCAGGGTTTTTAAAAAAATAAAAGATTTAAATATCAGATGATAATAAAAAATAAAATAATGTATGAGGAAAATGGCAGAAGAAAATAGTTCAGTGTAAGAATACTATAAGAGATTAATAAATAATATATAAATTCATTTAAAGTTAATAATAATATTAAAGACTTATATCTAAAGTTATAAGAAAATAAACAGAAAACTATTATGTAAATCAAATTGGGAAAGAAACCAAAATTAAAAAGAATTATTTTTCTGTAAATCAAAAATAAATTTATAATAATTACAAACCGCCTATATACTAAAAAGTAAATAGCAGCACCAATAAAAAATGATATATAAATTATGTGTTATTAAGAGTAACGAAATAACAAGTATTGTTTAATCGAAAAATATATTGTTAACTGTCCGGTTGAAAAAAAGTGATGAGACCAAAATTAGATTAAAAAATCCTTTAGAAATCTTTTGAACAGCACAAAATTGTTACAAAATTTGAATAACAGTATACACATTATGTACCACTACCTTAATTATCAAAGTTAACTTGCTATACTCCATAATAAAAGTGAAAAACCATTTTTGGACAATCAAGCCTAGCCTAGTCGCGTTTTGAGTTTTGACGAGATAGTATTTGACAGACGGTTATGAAATTACAAACAACTAAGAACACCACCTGAGAAACAGCTTCACACAAGTAAGAACTTCGAGAAGAGAGGTAATATAAACAGTTCTTTTAATATTTAACAAAGAAAACTCAAATCAAATTGTCGTTCAGTACAAAACTTTCCAAGTGTAATCACATGTTTTAATAAACATAAAACAATCTGCTCTCTTACGGACAAATCCGGAACTACGTACTCAGAGAATAAACAAATTTTCAAAGTTTTTCTATATTTGTAAAGCGTAGTATAATTATCCATTTCTGACCACCTCATAACAAAAAGAACTTACCCTTAACCCTGGGGAAATAAATAAAAGAATTATATGTTGATTGATGTTTAAATAAAAGATAAAATTGTAAAATCGGTCAAAACCAGATTTTTTTGACAATTCCATGTTTACTCAATGAAGTCGATATCATGTACTAAGTAATGAAAATATCGATTGTAATATTTGTATTTTGGCGGAAGAGAAAAACCGATAATATTATCAATAAATATTATTGAGAAATGATATTGAATAATAAAATGTGTTTTCTTTATTGTAGTAGATTTCAGAATAAATAAGAAGAGGACGATCCACCAGGTCGTATTCTGCCACAGTGTCGTCTGGTTAACCTATATTTGGAGACTAATATCAAAACCAGCTGATTCAGTTCACGGCAAATATTTGAAAAATTTAGAAATCGTCTAATCCGAGGGTAAACAAACGGTACTTGCTCTCTCTTCAAAAGAAGGCTAAACAACTTCCCTACTTAACCCAAATCACACACCCGATTTCTGCTTTGTTTGGGTAACATTACCACCAACTTTATTTAAACCTCAGTCTTTATAATTCATAAGTGGCGGAAACCTCTGATACAAGCGGTTGTGTTACAAATTGGCGCTTACAACAGTGGGGCTTGAATAAGACGGACGTTTCGCTAGTACCTCATAGGCAGTACGTTACAAAATGGCGCTCAACGTGGGGCTTGAATAAGATGGACGTTTCGCTAGTACCTCATAGGCAGTGTGTTACAAAATGGCGCTCAACGTAAAAGGGCTGTAATTAGAAAAGAAATTTGATATATTTAATAAATTAATATACGAAAAAACCTAATTATCGTCGGCAGTTATGAGAAAACAAGAAATGCATAATACCAGAGGCAGATCGAAGAAGAGGGCAGAAGAAAAGGAGAAGGAAGAAGGTGGACAGGAACGAGAGATAGAAATATTTACGGACAGTGAAATGGAACAACCGGTGGGTGATAAAGAAGAAACTGAAGCAATTATGAGCATGGAAAAGGAAATAGTGGAAGAGAATGCCCAAGGGGACCAACCAGACAAAGCGGAAGCCAGGAGAGAACCAAATTGGCAAGACATGATGAGATTTATAGCCGAGAAGTTTGATAAAATAGATGAGAACTCAAGGAAACAAAATGAAACCTTGAGCGAAAAATTTGATAAAATAGATGAGAACTCAAGGAAACAAAATGAAACCTTGAGCGAAAAATTTGACAAAATAGATGAGAATTTTAAGAAACAGGAAGAGAACTCTAGGAAGCAAAATGAAACTTTGAGGGATAGTTTAAAGCAAATTGAGAAAATAAACGAAGAAAATTTAAAACAATTTGAGGGTAAAATGGAGAATTTCAATAAGGAGATATGGGAAACTTTCGGAGAGAAGTTTGAAAATGTTAATACGCGTATCCAAAAAGCAGATACATACAAGGAGGAGACAAATAAGCAAATGGACAGTGGTTTTAATAATTTGGATGAAACGTTAGACAGCACTTCCGAAGGTTTTAAAGTAAGTACGAACATGGAAGAGAATATCAAGAAAATAAGGAAAATATGGAGAAAGAAAATATTCAATACAAAAGAAGAAATGGAGATGAGGAAGGGCGGATTAATTAATATATTTAACCCTCCCATTAATAAACAAAGGGAGTTAAATAAAGTTAGAAATTGTAGACAAAACTCAACAAAAATATCAAAGGTAAACCACCATAGAATAATAACTAAAAACTTGAATAAATTTAAATATCAGTTAAAAATATCGACGATCAAAGAGTATCTGACCACATCAATTATATTTTCAAGACGGAGTATACCAACCGAACATTGTGTAAATAATACAGAGGTCAAAGAGAATGGAATAGTGGCATATATGAGTGATTACATTAAAATAGAGGAGATACAATACCTATTAATTAAGAAGGATCTAAATATGACCGAAAACCGTGACTTAAATGAAGACTTTGTATCAGCCGAGTTACAGTACCAGATACACGAGAGATATTTAAAAAGGACAAAAATCATTATGGACACTGCAGTAATCCGAGAACATGGAGTACCTGAGTTAATGGACCATGGTTAACCTAAATAATAACAAACCAGAAAAAAAAGGGGACTGAATTTTTGAAAACCGACCCAGCAACCCATTGAATAGCGGAAGAAAACCCCAAAATTCCAAAAAACTGTAAGGACAACTTACTCAACAATTTATTCAGGAACAAGACGATTTAATAAAAACTATGTAAGTACAACTTACTTAAGATATTTCGAAACCATTTAATTTAATAAAAAAGAAATAAGAACAGATTAGTAAATAAGAGTTATAAAGAATTGATTTAAAATGAAATAATAGGAAAAAGTAATATTTTTAATGGTAACAAACAGAAGAAAAATTAAAATGAACAAAAACAATTGATGGTAATGTGCTCAGATAAGAAGAATAAAGAATAATTTAATGACTCCAATGAAACTGAAGGAGGATGATAATTAATACAATAATTAGAATTTCTCGGAATTGAAGATTATATAAGAAGAAATGATACGGAGAAATATGTCACAAGAAGTAAAGTCAAAAGAATTTTAACATAAGGCCTATCAATAATGTTATATGCTATTAGTTAATGGAAAAGAAGAAGGAATCAAGGAGAAGAAGGAATATATAAATAAATGCAAACAGCTACAGTATGAAGAATCCCAAAAGTGTTTAGTACTAGTCGCTAATTGACTACTACTTATAATTTTTTTATTTTAATGTATTGACCGTAGAAATGTTCCGGCAATAATTTTCCTGAGCAGGGATGATGTTCCCCTGGTCTCAGAAGGTGTAAGGATGGACAGAGGAGTATGGACCCAAAAGTGGCCATCCGACTGGTACCACCGCACAAGATAGGAAAAAATGTTAAAGAAATTGAATATCTTAGGGATAATGATAAAATAGCTGTATAGATTGATATTAGATTCCAGAAGTATAGATGAAGAAAATAGAAGGAAGATAGCAGACCGAAGCTTAATTGATAAAGCGAATTTATAGAAGTAAATAGAAATGAGTGTTAAAACAAGTTTAATATGATTAGTGTGACCAGTCCTTATCAAATAAAATGTGGAAGTACCACTACCCAGAGAAATAAATAATTGATGAATTTGCCTCCAAGAGAGAGAGTAGAGTAAGAAAACAGCAATTACCACCAGTCAGTTTACAACCAGTTTGAAATAAAGGAAGATATTATGAAGAATAAAACCAGGAATATTCTGAAAGTAGAAGCAATCAACAATTTATTTTAGTAAACCAGTAAAACAAAAATAAATTTGTTCTAGTGGGAGGGGGCTTTATGTAACGGTACATAACCCCGTCCCAATAACTGATAACTCTTGTACTACCATAAAGGTCAGAAATGGGTAAACTATAACTAGCTAAAAATTAAGTTGTATCACTAAACATTATAAACAATATTAAAGTGATATACAGTGACAAGTGAGTTATAGTGTACCCAATGAGGTAATAAGTGAAGGTGAAGGGAACTTCTTACAGAATTGTGCTGTAGATGTGAGAATTATAGACTATAATAGTAGACTATGATACTACCAATTAATTATGTATTTTGTTTAGTTATTGTAGGATTTATATTGTGTAGGCAACAAAATTTAGTACCTGTGTTAATTTTATATTTTTTAAAATAATTGTGTTATTATATAAGATAACCCAGGGTTTTTAAAAAAATAAAAGATTTAAATATCAGATGATAATAAAAAATAAAATAATGTATGAGGAAAATTGCAGAAGAAAATAGTTCAGTGTAAGAATACTATAAGAGATTAATAAATAATATATAAATTCATTTAAAGTTAATAATAATATTAAAGACTTATATCTAAAGTTATAAGAAAATAAACAGAAAACTATTATGTAAATCAAATTGGGAAAGAAACCAAAATTAAAAAGAATTATTTTTCTGTAAATCAAAAATAAATTTATAATAATTACAAACCGCCTATATACTAAAAAGTAAATAGCAGCACCAATAAAAAATGATATATAAATTATGTGTTATTAAGAGTAACGAAATAACAAGTATTGTTTAATCGAAAAATATATTGAAAACTGTCCGGTTGAAAAAAAGTGATGAGACCAAAATTAGATTAAAAAATCCTTTAGAAATCTTTTGAACAGCACAAAATTGTTACAAAATTTGAATAACAGTATACACATTATGTACCACTACCTTAATTATCAAAGTTAACTTGCTATACTCCATAATAAAAGTGAAAAACCATTTTTGGACAATCAAGCCTAGCCTAGTCGCGTTTTGAGTTTTGACGAGATAGTATTTGACAGACGGTTATGAAATTACAAACAACTAAGAACACCACCTGAGAAACAGCTTCACACAAGTAAGAACTTCGAGAAGAGAGGTAATATAAACAGTTCTTTTAATATTTAACAAAGAAAACTCAAATCAAATTGTCGTTCAGTACAAAACTTTCCAAGTGTAATTACATGTTTTAATAAACATAAAACAATCTGCTCTCTTACGGACAAATCCGGAACTACGTACTCAGAGAATAAACAAATTTTCAAAGTTTTTCTATATTTGTAAAGCGTAGTATAATTATCCATTTCTGACCACCTCATAACAAAAAGAACTTACCCTTAACCCTGGGGAAATAAATAAAAGAATTATATGTTGATTGATGTTTAAATAAAAGATAAAATTGTAAAATCGGTCAAAACCAGATTTTTTTGACAATTCCATGTTTACTCAATGAAGTCGATATCATGTACTAAGTAATGAAAATATCGATTGTAATATTTGTATTTTGGCGGAAGAGAAAAACCGATAATATTATCAATAAATATTATTGAGAAATGATATTGAATAATAAAATGTGTTTTCTTTATTGTAGTAGATTTCAGAATAAATAAGAAGAGGACGATCCACCAGGTCGTATTCTGCCACAGTGTCGTCTGGTTAACCTATATTTGGAGACTAATATCAAAACCAGCTGATTCAGTTCACGGCAAATATTTGAAAAATTTAGAAATCGTCTAATCCGAGGGTAAACAAACGGTACTTGCTCTCTCTTCAAAAGAAGGCTAAACAACTTCCCTACTTAACCCAAATCACACACCCGATTTCTGCTTTGTTTGGGTAACATTACCACCAACTTTATTTAAACCTCAGTCTTTATAATTCATAAGTGGCGGAAACCTCTGATACAAGCGGTTGTGTTACAAATTGGCACTTACAACAGTGGGGCTTGAATAAGACGGACGTTTCGCTAGTACCTCATAGGCAGTACGTTACAAAATGGCGCTCAACGTGGGGCTTGAATAAGACGGACGTTTCGCTAGTACCTCATAGGCAGTGTGTTACAAAATGGCGCTCAACGTAAAAGGGCTGTAATTAGAAAAGAAATTTGATATATTTAATAAATTAATATACGAAAAAACCTAATTATCGTCGGCAGTTATGAGAAAACAAGAAATGCATAATACCAGAGGCAGATCGAAGAAGAGGGCAGAAGAAAAGGAGAAGGAAGAAGGTGGACAGGAACGAGAGATAGAAATATTTACGGACAGTGAAATGGAACAACCGGTGGGTGATAAAGAAGAAACTGAAGCAATTATGAGCACGGAAAAGGAAATAGTGGAAGAGGATGCCCAAGGGGACCAACCAGACAAAGCGGAAGCCAGGAGAGAACCAAATTGGCAAGACATGATGAGATTTATAGCCGAGAAGTTTGATAAAATAGATGAGAACTCAAGGAAACAAAATGAAACCTTGAGCGAAAAATTTGATAAAATAGATGAGAACTCAAGGAAACAAAATGAAACCTTGAGCGAAAAATTTGACAAAATAGATGAGAATTTTAAGAAACAGGAAGAGAACTCTAGGAAGCAAAATGAAACTTTGAGGGATAGTTTAAAGCAAATTGAGAAAATAAACGAAGAAAATTTAAAACAATTTGAGGGTAAAATGGAGAATTTCAATAAGGAGATATGGGAAACTTTCGGAGAGAAGTTTGAAAATGTTAATACGCGTATCCAAAAAGCAGATACATACAAGGAGGAGACAAATAAGCAAATGGACAGTGGTTTTAATAATTTGGATGAAACGTTAGACAGCACTTCCGAAGGTTTTAAAGTAAGTACGAACATGGAAGAGAATATCAAGAAAATAAGGAAAATATGGAGAAAGAAAATATTCAATACAAAAGAAGAAATGGAGATGAGGAAGGGCGGATTAATTAATATATTTAACCCTCCCATTAATAAACAAAGGGAGTTAAATAAAGTTAGAAATTGTAGACAAAACTCAACAAAAATATCAAAGGTAAACCACCATAGAATAATAACTAAAAACTTGAATAAATTTAAATATCAGTTAAAAATATCGACGATCAAAGAGTATCTGACCACATCAATTATATTTTCAAGACGGAGTATACCAACCGAACATTGTGTAAATAATACAGAGGTCAAAGAGAATGGAATAGTGGCATATATGAGTGATTACATTAAAATAGAGGAGATACAATACCTATTAATTAAGAAGGATCTAAATATGACCGAAAACCGTGACTTAAATGAAGACTTTGTATCAGCCGAGTTACAGTACCAGATACACGAGAGATATTTAAAAAGGACAAAAATCATTATGGACACTGCAGTAATCCGAGAACATGGAGTACCTGAGTTAATGGACCATGGTTAACCTAAATAATAACAAACCAGAAAAAAAAGGGGACTGAATTTTTGAAAACCGACCCAGCAACCCATTGAATAGCGGAAGAAAACCCCAAAATTCCAAAAAACTGTAAGGACAACTTACTCAACAATTTATTCAGGAACAAGACGATTTAATAAAATCTATGTAAGTACAACTTACTTAAGATATTTCGAAACCATTTAATTTAATAAAAAAGAAATAAGAACAGATTAGTAAATAAGAGTTATAAAGAATTGATTTAAAATGAAATAATAGGAAAAAGTAATATTTTTAATGGTAACAAACAGAAGAAAAATTAAAATGAACAAAAACAATTGATGGTAATGTGCTCAGATAAGAAGAATAAAGAATAATTTAATGACTCCAATGAAACTGAAGGAGGATGATAATTAATACAATAATTAGAATTTCTCGGAATTGAAGATTATATAAGAAGAAATGATACGGAGAAATATGTCACAAGAAGTAAAGTCAAAAGAATTTTAACATAAGGCCTATCAATAATGTTATATGCTATTAGTTAATGGAAAAGAAGAAGGAATCAAGGAGAAGAAGGAATATATAAATAAATGCAAACAGCTACAGTATGAAGAATCCCAAAAGTGTTTAGTACTAGTCGCTAATTGACTACTACTTATAATTTTTTTATTTTAATGTATTGACCGTAGAAATGTTCCGGCAATAATTTTCCTGAGCAGGGATGATGTTCCCCTGGTCTCAGAAGGTGTAAGGATGGACAGAGGAGTATGGACCCAAAAGTGGCCATCCGACTGGTACCACCGCACAAGATAGGAAAAAATGTTAAAGAAATTGAATATTTTAGGGATAATGATAAAATAGCTGTATAGATTGATATTAGATTCCAGAAGTATAGATGAAGAAAATAGAAGGAAGATAGCAGACCGAAGCTTAATTGATAAAGCGAATTTATAGAAGTAAATAGAAATGAGTGTTAAAACAAGTTTAATATGATTAGTGTGACCAGTCCTTATCAAATAAAATGTGGAAGTACCACTACCCAGAGAAATAAATAATTGATGAATTTGCCTCCAAGAGAGAGAGTAGAGTAAGAAAACAGCAATTACCACCAGTCAGTTTACAACCAGTTTGAAATAAAGGAAGATATTATGAAGAATAAAACCAGGAATATTCTGAAAGTAGAAGCAATCAACAATTTATTTTAGTAAACCAGTAAAACAAAAATAAATTTGTTCTAGTGGGAGGGGGCTTTATGTAACGGTACATAACCCCGTCCCAATAACTGATAACTCTTGTACTACCATAAAGGTCAGAAATGGGTAAACTATAACTAGCTAAAAATTAAGTTGTATCACTAAACATTATAAACAATATTAAAGTGATATACAGTGACAAGTGAGTTATAGTGTACCCAATGAGGTAATAAGTGAAGGTGAAGGGAACTTCTTACAGAATTGTGCTGTAGATGTGAGAATTATAGACTATAATAGTAGACTATGATACTACCAATTAATTATGTATTTTGTTTAGTTATTGTAGGATTTATATTGTGTAGGCAACAAAATTTAGTACCTGTGTTAATTTTATATTTTTTAAAATAATTGTGTTATTATATAAGATAACCCAGGGTTTTTAAAAAAATAAAAGATTTAAATATCAGATGATAATAAAAAATAAAATAATGTATGAGGAAAATTGCAGAAGAAAATAGTTCAGTGTAAGAATACTATAAGAGATTAATAAATAATATATAAATTCATTTAAAGTTAATAATAATATTAAAGACTTATATCTAAAGTTATAAGAAAATAAACAGAAAACTATTATGTAAATCAAATTGGGAAAGAAACCAAAATTAAAAAGAATTATTTTTCTGTAAATCAAAAATAAATTTATAATAATTACAAACCGCCTATATACTAAAAAGTAAATAGCAGCACCAATAAAAAATGATATATAAATTATGTGTTATTAAGAGTAACGAAATAACAAGTATTGTTTAATCGAAAAATATATTGAAAACTGTCCGGTTGAAAAAAAGTGATGAGACCAAAATTAGATTAAAAAATCCTTTAGAAATCTTTTGAACAGCACAAAATTGTTACAAAATTTGAATAACAGTATACACATTATGTACCACTACCTTAATTATCAAAGTTAACTTGCTATACTCCATAATAAAAGTGAAAAACCATTTTTGGACAATCAAGCCTAGCCTAGTCGCGTTTTGAGTTTTGACGAGATAGTATTTGACAGACGGTTATGAAATTACAAACAACTAAGAACACCACCTGAGAAACAGCTTCACACAAGTAAGAACTTCGAGAAGAGAGGTAATATAAACAGTTCTTTTAATATTTAACAAAGAAAACTCAAATCAAATTGTCGTTCAGTACAAAACTTTCCAAGTGTAATCACATGTTTTAATAAACATAAAACAATCTGCTCTCTTACGGACAAATCCGGAACTACGTACTCAGAGAATAAACAAATTTTCAAAGTTTTTCTATATTTGTAAAGCGTAGTATAATTATCCATTTCTGACCACCTCATAACAAAAAGAACTTACCCTTAACCCTGGGGAAATAAATAAAAGAATTATATGTTGATTGATGTTTAAATAAAAGATAAAATTGTAAAATCGGTCAAAACCAGATTTTTTTGACAATTCCATGTTTACTCAATGAAGTCGATATCATGTACTAAGTAATGAAAATATCGATTGTAATATTTGTATTTTGGTGGAAGAGAAAAACCGATAATATTATCAATAAATATTATTGAGAAATGATATTGAATAATAAAATGTGTTTTCTTTATTGTAGTAGATTTCAGAATAAATAAGAAGAGGACGATCCACCAGGTCGTATTCTGCCACAGTGTCGTCTGGTTAACCTATATTTGGAGACTAATATCAAAACCAGCTGATTCAGTTCACGGCAAATATTTGAAAAATTTAGAAATCGTCTAATCCGAGGGTAAACAAACGGTACTTGCTCTCTCTTCAAAAGAAGGCTAAACAACTTCCCTACTTAACCCAAATCACACACCCGATTTCTGCTTTGTTTGGGTAACATTACCACCAACTTTATTTAAACCTCAGTCTTTATAATTCATAAGTGGCGGAAACCTCTGATACAAGCGGTTGTGTTACAAATTGGCGCTTACAACAGTGGGGCTTGAATAAGACGGACGTTTCACTAGTACCTCATAGGCAGTACGTTACAAAATGGCGCTCAACGTGGGGCTTGAATAAGATGGACGTTTCGCTAGTACCTCATAGGCAGTGTGTTACAAAATGGCGCTCAACGTAAAAGGGCTGTAATTAGAAAAGAAATTTGATATATTTAATAAATTAATATACGAAAAAACCTAATTATCGTCGGCAGTTATGAGAAAACAAGAAATGCATAATACCAGAGGCAGATCGAAGAAGAGGGCAGAAGAAAAGGAGAAGGAAGAAGGTGGACAGGAACAAGAGATAGAAATATTTACGGACAGTGAAATGGAACAACCGGTGGGTGATAAAGAAGAAACTGAAGCAATTATGAGCATGGAAAAGGAAATAGTGGAAGAGAATGCCCAAGGGGACCAACCAGACAAAGCGGAAGCCAGGAGAGAACCAAATTGGCAAGACATGATGAGATTTATAGCCGAGAAGTTTGATAAAATAGATGAGAACTCAAGGAAACAAAATGAAACCTTGAGCGAAAAATTTGATAAAATAGATGAGAACTCAAGGAAACAAAATGAAACCTTGAGCGAAAAATTTGACAAAATAGATGAGAATTTTAAGAAACAGGAAGAGAACTCTAGGAAGCAAAATGAAACTTTGAGGGATAGTTTAAAGCAAATTGAGAAAATAAACGAAGAAAATTTAAAACAATTTGAGGGTAAAATGGAGAATTTCAATAAGGAGATATGGGAAACTTTCGGAGAGAAGTTTGAAAATGTTAATACGCGTATCCAAAAAGCAGATACATACAAGGAGGAGACAAATAAGCAAATGGACAGTGGTTTTAATAATTTGGATGAAACGTTAGACAGCACTTCCGAAGGTTTTAAAGTAAGTACGAACATGGAAGAGAATATCAAGAAAATAAGGAAAATATGGAGAAAGAAAATATTCAATACAAAAGAAGAAATGGAGATGAGGAAGGGCGGATTAATTAATATATTTAACCCTCCCATTAATAAACAAAGGGAGTTAAATAAAGTTAGAAATTGTAGACAAAACTCAACAAAAATATCAAAGGTAAACCACCATAGAATAATAACTAAAAACTTGAATAAATTTAAATATCAGTTAAAAATATCGACGATCAAAGAGTATCTGACCACATCAATTATATTTTCAAGACGGAGTATACCAACCGAACATTGTGTAAATAATACAGAGGTCAAAGAGAATGGAATAGTGGCATATATGAGTGATTACATTAAAATAGAGGAGATACAATACCTATTAATTAAGAAGGATCTAAATATGACCGAAAACCGTGACTTAAATGAAGACTTTGTATCAGCCGAGTTACAGTACCAGATACACGAGAGATATTTAAAAAGGACAAAAATCATTATGGACACTGCAGTAATCCGAGAACATGGAGTACCTGAGTTAATGGACCATGGTTAACCTAAATAATAACAAACCAGAAAAAAAAGGGGACTGAATTTTTGAAAACCGACCCAGCAACCCATTGAATAGCGGAAGAAAACCCCAAAATTCCAAAAAACTGTAAGGACAACTTACTCAACAATTTATTCAGGAACAAGACGATTTAATAAAATCTATGTAAGTACAACTTACTTAAGATATTTCGAAACCATTTAATTTAATAAAAAAGAAATAAGAACAGATTAGTAAATAAGAGTTATAAAGAATTGATTTAAAATGAAATAATAGGAAAAAGTAATATTTTTAATGGTAACAAACAGAAGAAAAATTAAAATGAACAAAAACAATTGATGGTAATGTGCTCAGATAAGAAGAATAAAGAATAATTTAATGACTCCAATGAAACTGAAGGAGGATGATAATTAATACAATAATTAGAATTTCTCGGAATTGAAGATTATATAAGAAGAAATGATACGGAGAAATATGTCACAAGAAGTAAAGTCAAAAGAATTTTAACATAAGGCCTATCAATAATGTTATATGCTATTAGTTAATGGAAAAGAAGAAGGAATCAAGGAGAAGAAGGAATATATAAATAAATGCAAACAGCTACAGTATGAAGAATCCCAAAAGTGTTTAGTACTAGTCGCTAATTGACTACTACTTATAATTTTTTTATTTTAATGTATTGACCGTAGAAATGTTCCGGCAATAATTTTCCTGAGCAGGGATGATGTTCCCCTGGTCTCAGAAGGTGTAAGGATGGACAGAGGAGTATGGACCCAAAAGTGGCCATCCGACTGGTACCACCGCACAAGATAGGAAAAAATGTTAAAGAAATTGAATATTTTAGGGATAATGATAAAATAGCTGTATAGATTGATATTAGATTCCAGAAGTATAGATGAAGAAAATAGAAGGAAGATAGCAGACCGAATTTTAATTGATAAAGCGAATTTATAGAAGTAAATAGAAATGAGTGTTAAAACAAGTTTAATATGATTAGTGTGACCAGTCCTTATCAAATAAAATGTGGAAGTACCACTACCCAGAGAAATAAATAATTGATGAATTTGCCTCCAAGAGAGAGAGTAGAGTAAGAAAACAGCAATTACCACCAGTCAGTTTACAACCAGTTTGAAATAAAGGAAGATATTATGAAGAATAAAACCAGGAATATTCTGAAAGTAGAAGCAATCAACAATTTATTTTAGTAAACCAGTAAAACAAAAATAAATTTGTTCTAGTGGGAGGGGGCTTTATGTAACGGTACATAACCCCGTCCCAATAACTGATAACTCTTGTACTACCATAAAGGTCAGAAATGGGTAAACTATAACTAGCTAAAAATTAAGTTGTATCACTAAACATTATAAACAATATTAAAGTGATATACAGTGACAAGTGAGTTATAGTGTACCCAATGAGGTAATAAGTGAAGGTGAAGGGAACTTCTTACAGAATTGTGCTGTAGATGTGAGAATTATAGACTATAATAGTAGACTATGATACTACCAATTAATTATGTATTTTGTTTAGTTATTGTAGGATTTATATTGTGTAGGCAACAAAATTTAGTACCTGTGTTAATTTTATATTTTTTAAAATAATTGTGTTATTATATAAGATAACCCAGGGTTTTTAAAAAAATAAAAGATTTAAATATCAGATGATAATAAAAAATAAAATAATGTATGAGGAAAATTGCAGAAGAAAATAGTTCAGTGTAAGAATACTATAAGAGATTAATAAATAATATATAAATTCATTTAAAGTTAATAATAATATTAAAGACTTATATCTAAAGTTATAAGAAAATAAACAGAAAACTATTATGTAAATCAAATTGGGAAAGAAACCAAAATTAAAAAGAATTATTTTTCTGTAAATCAAAAATAAATTTATAATAATTACAAACCGCCTATATACTAAAAAGTAAATAGCAGCACCAATAAAAAATGATATATAAATTATGTGTTATTAAGAGTAACGAAATAACAAGTATTGTTTAATCGAAAAATATATTGAAAACTGTCCGGTTGAAAAAAAGTGATGAGACCAAAATTAGATTAAAAAATCCTTTAGAAATCTTTTGAACAGCACAAAATTGTTACAAAATTTGAATAACAGTATACACATTATGTACCACTACCTTAATTATCAAAGTTAACTTGCTATACTCCATAATAAAAGTGAAAAACCATTTTTGGACAATCAAGCCTAGCCTAGTCGCGTTTTGAGTTTTGACGAGATAGTATTTGACAGACGGTTATGAAATTACAAACAACTAAGAACACCACCTGAGAAACAGCTTCACACAAGTAAGAACTTCGAGAAGAGAGGTAATATAAACAGTTCTTTTAATATTTAACAAAGAAAACTCAAATCAAATTGTCGTTCAGTACAAAACTTTCCAAGTGTAATCACATGTTTTAATAAACATAAAACAATCTGCTCTCTTACGGACAAATCCGGAACTACGTACTCAGAGAATAAACAAATTTTCAAAGTTTTTCTATATTTGTAAAGCGTAGTATAATTATCCATTTCTGACCACCTCATAACAAAAAGAACTTACCCTTAACCCTGGGGAAATAAATAAAAGAATTATATGTTGATTGATGTTTAAATAAAAGATAAAATTGTAAAATCGGTCAAAACCAGATTTTTTTGACAATTCCATGTTTACTCAATGAAGTCGATATCATGTACTAAGTAATGAAAATATCGATTGTAATATTTGTATTTTGGCGGAAGAGAAAAACCGATAATATTATCAATAAATATTATTGAGAAATGATATTGAATAATAAAATGTGTTTTCTTTATTGTAGTAGATTTCAGAATAAATAAGAAGAGGACGATCCACCAGGTCGTATTCTGCCACAGTGTCGTCTGGTTAACCTATATTTGGAGACTAATGTCAAAACCAGCTGATTCAGTTCACGGCAAATTTTTTGAAAAATTTAGAAATAGTCTAATCCGAGGGTAAACAAACGGTACTTGCTCTCTCTTCAAAAGAAGGCTAAACAACTTCCCTACATAACCCAAATCACACACCCGATTTCTGCTTTGTTTGGGTAACATTACCACCAACTTTATTTAAACCTCAGTCTTTATAATTCATAAGTGGCGGAAACCTCTGATACAAGCGGTTGTGTTACAAATTGGCGCTTACAACAGTGGGGCTTGAATAAGACGGACGTTTCGCTAGTACCTCATAGGCAGTACGTTACAAAATGGCGCTCAACGTGGGGCTTGAATAAGATGGACGTTTCGCTAGTACCTCATAGGCAGTGTGTTACAAAATGGCGCTCAACGTAAAAGGGCTGTAATTAGAAAAGAAATTTGATATATTTAATAAATTAATATACGAAAAAACCTAATTATCGTCGGCAGTTATGAGAAAACAAGAAATGCATAATACCAGAGGCAGATCGAAGAAGAGGGCAGAAGAAAAGGAGAAGGAAGAAGGTGGACAGGAACGAGAGATAGAAATATTTACGGACAGTGAAATGGAACAACCGGTGGGTGATAAAGAAGAAACTGAAGCAATTATGAGCATGGAAAAGGAAATAGTGGAAGAGAATGCCCAAGGGGACCAACCAGACAAAGCGGAAGCCAGGAGAGAACCAAATTGGCAAGACATGATGAGATTTATAGCCGAGAAGTTTGATAAAATAGATGAGAACTCAAGGAAACAAAATGAAACCTTGAGCGAAAAATTTGATAAAATAGATGAGAACTCAAGGAAACAAAATGAAACCTTGAGCGAAAAATTTGACAAAATAGATGAGAATTTTAAGAAACAGGAAGAGAACTCTAGGAAGCAAAATGAAACTTTGAGGGATAGTTTAAAGCAAATTGAGAAAATAAACGAAGAAAATTTAAAACAATTTGAGGGTAAAATGGAGAATTTCAATAAGGAGATATGGGAAACTTTCGGAGAGAAGTTTGAAAATGTTAATACGCGTATCCAAAAAGCAGATACATACAAGGAGGAGACAAATAAGCAAATGGACAGTGGTTTTAATAATTTGGATGAAACGTTAGACAGCACTTCCGAAGGTTTTAAAGTAAGTACGAACATGGAAGAGAATATCAAGAAAATAAGGAAAATATGGAGAAAGAAAATATTCAATACAAAAGAAGAAATGGAGATGAGGAAGGGCGGATTAATTAATATATTTAACCCTCCCATTAATAAACAAAGGGAGTTAAATAAAGTTAGAAATTGTAGACAAAACTCAACAAAAATATCAAAGGTAAACCACCATAGAATAATAACTAAAAACTTGAATAAATTTAAATATCAGTTAAAAATATCGACGATCAAAGAGTATCTGACCACATCAATTATATTTTCAAGACGGAGTATACCAACAGAACATTGTGTAAATAATACAGAGGTCAAAGAGAATGCAATAGTGGCATATATGAGTGATTACATTAAAATAGAGGAGATACAATACCTATTAATTAAGAAGGATCTAAATATGACCGAAAACCGTGACTTAAATGAAGACTTTGTATCAGCCGAGTTACAGTACCAGATACACGAGAGATATTTAAAAAGGACAAAAATCATTATGGACACTGCAGTAATCCGAGAACATGGAGTACCTGAGTTAATGGACCATGGTTAACCTAAATAATAACAAACCAGAAAAAAAAGGGGACTGAATTTTTGAAAACCGACCCAGCAACCCATTGAATAGCGGAAGAAAACCCCAAAATTCCAAAAAACTGTAAGGACAACTTACTCAACAATTTATTCAGGAACAAGACGATTTAATAAAAACTATGTAAGTACAACTTACTTAAGATATTTCGAAACCATTTAATTTAATAAAAAAGAAATAAGAACAGATTAGTAAATAAGAGTTATAAAGAATTGATTTAAAATGAAATAATAGGAAAAAGTAATATTTTTAATGGTAACAAACAGAAGAAAAATTAAAATGAACAAAAACAATTGATGGTAATGTGCTCAGATAAGAAGAATAAAGAATAATTTAATGACTCCAATGAAACTGAAGGAGGATGATAATTAATACAATAATTAGAATTTCTCGGAATTGAAGATTATATAAGAAGAAATGATACGGAGAAATATGTCACAAGAAGTAGAGTCAAAAGAATTTTAACATAAGGCCTATCAATAATGTTATATGCTATTAGTTAATGGAAAAGAAGAAGGAATCAAGGAGAAGAAGGAATATATAAATAAATGCAAACAGCTACAGTATGAAGAATCCCAAAAGTGTTTAGTACTAGTCGCTAATTGACTACTACTTATAATTTTTTTATTTTAATGTATTGACCGTAGAAATGTTCCGGCAATAATTTTCCTGAGCAGGGATGATGTTCCCCTGGTCTCAGAAGGTGTAAGGATGGACAGAGGAGTATGGACCCAAAAGTGGCCATCCGACTGGTACCACCGCACAAGATAGGAAAAAATGTTAAAGAAATTGAATATTTTAGGGATAATGATAAAATAGCTGTATAGATTGATATTAGATTCCAGAAGTATAGATGAAGAAGATAGAAGGAAGATAGCAGACCGAAGCTTAATTGATAAAGCGAATTTATAGAAGTAAATAGAAATGAGTGTTAAAACAAGTTTAATATGATTAGTGTGACCAGTCCTTATCAAATAAAATGTGGAAGTACCACTACCCAGAGAAATAAATAATTGATGAATTTGCCTCCAAGAGAGAGAGTAGAGTAAGAAAACAGCAATTACCACCAGTCAGTTTACAACCAGTTTGAAATAAAGGAAGATATTATGAAGAATAAAACCAGGAATATTCTGAAAGTAGAAGCAATCAACAATTTATTTTAGTAAACCAGTAAAACAAAAATAAATTTGTTCTAGTGGGAGGGGGCTTTATGTAACGGTACATAACCCCGTCCCAATAACTGATAACTCTTGTACTACCATAAAGGTCAGAAATGGGTAAACTATAACTAGCTAAAAATTAAGTTGTATCACTAAACATTATAAACAATATTAAAGTGATATACAGTGACAAGTGAGTTATAGTGTACCCAATGAGGTAATAAGTGAAGGTGATGGGAACTTCTTACAGAATTGTGCTGTAGATGTGAGAATTATAGACTATAATAGTAGACTATGATACTACCAATTAATTATGTATTTTGTTTAGTTATTGTAGGATTTATATTGTGTAGGCAACAAAATTTAGTACCTGTGTTAATTTTATATTTTTTTAAATAATTGTGTTATTATATAAGATAACCCAGGGTTTTTAAAAAAATAAAAGATTTAAATATCAGATGATAATAAAAAATAAAATAATGTATGAGGAAAATTGCAGAAGAAAATAGTTCAGTGTAAGAATACTATAAGAGATTAATAAATAATATATAAATTCATTTAAAGTTAATAATAATATTAAAGACTTATATCTAAAGTTATAAGAAAATAAACAGAAAACTATTATGTAAATCAAATTGGGAAAGAAACCAAAATTAAAAAGAATTATTTTTCTGTAAATCAAAAATAAATTTATAATAATTACAAACCGCCTATATACTAAAAAGTAAATAGCAGCACCAATAAAAAATGATATATAAATTATGTGTTATTAAGAGTAACGAAATAACAAGTATTGTTTAATCGAAAAATATATTGAAAACTGTCCGGTTGAAAAAAAGTGATGAGACCAAAATTAGATTAAAAAATCCTTTAGAAATCTTTTGAACAGCACAAAATTGTTACAAAATTTGAATAACAGTATACACATTATGTACCACTACCTTAATTATCAAAGTTAACTTGCTATACTCCATAATAAAAGTGAAAAACCATTTTTGGACAATCAAGCCTAGCCTAGTCGCGTTTTGAGTTTTGACGAGATAGTATTTGACAGACGGTTATGAAATTACAAACAACTAAGAACACCACCTGAGAAACAGCTTCACACAAGTAAGAACTTCGAGAAGAGAGGTAATATAAACAGTTCTTTTAATATTTAACAAAGAAAACTCAAATCAAATTGTCGTTCAGTACAAAACTTTCCAAGTGTAATCACATGTTTTAATAAACATAAAACAATCTGCTCTCTTACGGACAAATCCGGAACTACGTGCTCAGAGAATAAACAAATTTTCAAAGTTTTTCTATATTTGTAAAGCGTAGTATAATTATCCATACCTGACCACCTCATAACAAAAAGAACTTACCCTTAACCCTGGGGAAATAAATAAAAGAATTATATGTTGATTGATGTTTAAATAAAAGATAAAATTGTAAAATCGGTCAAAACCAGATTTTTTTGACAATTCCATGTTTACTCAATGAAGTCGATATCATGTACTAAGTAATGAAAATATCGATTGTAATATTTGTATTTTGGCGGAAGAGAAAAACCGATAATATTATCAATAAATATTATTGAGAAATGATATTGAATAATAAAATGTGTTTTCTTTATTGTAGTAGATTTCAGAATAAATAAGAAGAGGACGATCCACCAGGTCGTATTCTGCCACAGTGTCGTCTGGTTAACCTATATTTGGAGACTAATGTCAAAACCAGCTGATTCAGTTCACGGCAAATTTTTTGAAAAATTTAGAAATCGTCTAATCCGAGGGTAAACAAACGGTACTTGCTCTCTCTTCAAAAGAAGGCTAAACAACTTCCCTACTTAACCCAAATCACACACCCGATTTCTGCTTTGTTTGGGTAACATTACCACCAACTTTATTTAAACCTCAGTCTTTATAATTCATAAGTGGCGGAAACCTCTGATACAAGCGGTTGTGTTACAAATTGGCGCTTACAACAGTGGGGCTTGAATAAGACGGACGTTTCGCTAGTACCTCATAGGCAGTACGTTACAAAATGGCGCTCAACGTGGGGCTTGAATAAGATGGACGTTTCGCTAGTACCTCATAGGCAGTGTGTTACAAAATGGCGCTCAACGTAAAAGGGCTGTAATTAGAAAAGAAATTTGATATATTTAATAAATTAATATACGAAAAAACCTAATTATCGTCGGCAGTTATGAGAAAACAAGAAATGCATAATACCAGAGGCAGATCGAAGAAGAGGGCAGAAGAAAAGGAGAAGGAAGAAGGTGGACAGGAACGAGAGATAGAAATATTTACGGACAGTGAAATGGAACAACCGGTGGGTGATAAAGAAGAAACTGAAGCAATTATGAGCATGGAAAAGGAAATAGTGGAAGAGAATGCCCAAGGGGACCAACCAGACAAAGCGGAAGCCAGGAGAGAACCAAATTGGCAAGACATGATGAGATTTATAGCCGAGAAGTTTGATAAAATAGATGAGAACTCAAGGAAACAAAATGAAACCTTGAGCGAAAAATTTGATAAAATAGATGAGAACTCAAGGAAACAAAATGAAACCTTGAGCGAAAAATTTGACAAAATAGATGAGAATTTTAAGAAACAGGAAGAGAACTCTAGGAAGCAAAATGAAACTTTGAGGGATAGTTTAAAGCAAATTGAGAAAATAAACGAAGAAAATTTAAAACAATTTGAGGGTAAAATGGAGAATTTCAATAAGGAGATATGGGAAACTTTCGGAGAGAAGTTTGAAAATGTTAATACGCGTATCCAAAAAGCAGATACATACAAGGAGGAGACAAATAAGCAAATGGACAGTGGTTTTAATAATTTGGATGAAACGTTAGACAGCACTTCCGAAGGTTTTAAAGTAAGTACGAACATGGAAGAGAATATCAAGAAAATAAGGAAAATATGGAGAAAGAAAATATTCAATACAAAAGAAGAAATGGAGATGAGGAAGGGCGGATTAATTAATATATTTAACCCTCCCATTAATAAACAAAGGGAGTTAAATAAAGTTAGAAATTGTAGACAAAACTCAACAAAAATATCAAAGGTAAACCACCATAGAATAATAACTAAAAACTTGAATAAATTTAAATATCAGTTAAAAATATCGACGATCAAAGAGTATCTGACCACATCAATTATATTTTCAAGACGGAGTATACCAACCGAACATTGTGTAAATAATACAGAGGTCAAAGAGAATGGAATAGTGGCATATATGAGTGATTACATTAAAATAGAGGAGATACAATACCTATTAATTAAGAAGGATCTAAATATGACCGAAAACCGTGACTTAAATGAAGACTTTGTATCAGCCGAGTTACAGTACCAGATACACGAGAGATATTTAAAAAGGACAAAAATCATTATGGACACTGCAGTAATCCGAGAACATGGAGTACCTGAGTTAATGGACCATGGTTAACCTAAATAATAACAAACCAGAAAAAAAAGGGGACTGAATTTTTGAAAACCGACCCAGCAACCCATTGAATAGCGGAAGAAAACCCCAAAATTCCAAAAAACTGTAAGGACAACTTACTCAACAATTTATTCAGGAACAAGACGATTTAATAAAAACTATGTAAGTACAACTTACTTAAGATATTTCGAAACCATTTAATTTAATAAAAAAGAAATAAGAACAGATTAGTAAATAAGAGTTATAAAGAATTCATTTAAAATGAAATAATAGGAAAAAGTAATATTTTTAATGGTAACAAACAGAAGAAAAATTAAAATGAACAAAAACAATTGATGGTAATGTGCTCAGATAAGAAGAATAAAGAATAATTTAATGACTCCAATGAAACTGAAGGAGGATGATAATTAATACAATAATTAGAATTTCTCGGAATTGAAGATTATATAAGAAGAAATGATACGGAGAAATATGTCACAAGAAGTAAAGTCAAAAGAATTTTAACATAAGGCCTATCAATAATGTTATATGCTATTAGTTAATGGAAAAGAAGAAGGAATCAAGGAGAAGAAGGAATATATAAATAAATGCAAACAGCTACAGTATGAAGAATCCCAAAAGTGTTTAGTACTAGTCGCTAATTGACTACTACTTATAATTTTTTTATTTTAATGTATTGACCGTAGAAATGTTCCGGCAATAATTTTCCTGAGCAGGGATGATGTTCCCCTGGTCTCAGAAGGTGTAAGGATGGACAGAGGAGTATGGACCCAAAAGTGGCCATCCGACTGGTACCACCGCACAAGATAGGAAAATATGTTAGAGAAATTGAATATTTTAGGGATAATGATAAAATAGCTGTATAGATTGATATTAGATTCCAGAAGTATAGATGAAGAAAATAGAAGGAAGATAGCAGACCGAAGCTTAATTGATAAAGCGAATTTATAGAAGTAAATAGAAATGAGTGTTAAAACAAGTTTAATATGATTAGTGTGACCAGTCCTTATCAAATAAAATGTGGAAGTACCACTACCCAGAGAAATAAATAATTGATGAATTTGCCTCCAAGAGAGAGAGTAGAGTAAGAAAACAGCAATTACCACCAGTCTGAATTACCAGTCAGTTTACAACCAGTTTGAAATAAAGGAAGATATTATGAAGAATAAAACCAGGAATATTCTGAAAGTAGAAGCAATCAACAATTTATTTTAGTAAACCAGTAAAACAAAAATAAATTTTTTCTAGTGGGGGGGGGCTTTATGTAACGGTACATAACCCCGTCCCAATAACTGATAACTCTTGTACTACCATAAAGGTCAGAAATGGGTAAACTATAACTAGCTAAAAATTAAGTTGTATCACTAAACATTATAAACAATATTAAAGTGATATACAGTGACAAGTGAGTTATAGTGTACCCAATGAGGTAATAAGTGAAGGTGAAGGGAACTTCTTACAGAATTGTGCTGTAGATGTGAGAATTATAGACTATAATAGTAGACTATGATGCTACCAATTAATTATGTATTTTGTTTAGTTATTGTAGTATTTATATTGTGTAGGCAACAAAATTTAGTACCTGTGTTAATTTTATATTTTTTAAAATAATTGTGTTATTATATAAGATAACCCAGGGTTTTTAAAAAAATAAAAGCTTTAAATATCAGATGATAATAAAAAATAAAATAATACTGTGTGAGGAAAATGGCAGAAGAAAATAGTTCAGTGTAAGAATACTATAAGAGATTAATAAATAATATATAAATTCATTTAAAGTTAATAATAATATTAAAGACTTCTATCTAAAGTTATAAGAAAATAAACAGAAAACTATTATGTAAATCAAATTGGGAAAGAAACCAAAATTAAAAAGAATTATTTTTCTGTAAATCAAAAATAAATTTATAATAATTACAAACCGCCTATATACTAAAAAGTAAATAGCAGCACCAATAAAAAATGATATATAAATTATGTGTTACTAAGAGTAACGAAATAACAAGTATTGTTTAATCGAAAAATATATTGAAAACTGTCCGGTTGAAAAAAAGTGATGAGACCAAAATTAGATTAAAAAATCATTTAGAAATCTTTTGAACAGCACAAAATTGTTACAAAATTTGAATAACAGTATACACATTATGTACCACTACATTAATTATCAAAGTTAACTTGCTATACTCCATAATAAAAGTGAAAAACCATTTTTGGACAATCAAGCCTAGCCTAGTCGCGTTTTGAGTTTTGACGAGATAGTATTTGACAGACGGTTATGAAATTACAAACAACTAAGAACACCACCTGAGAAACAGCTTCACACAAGTAAGAACTTCGAGAAGAGAGGTAATATAAACAGTTCTTTTAATATTTAACAAAGAAAACTCAAATCAAATTGTCGTTCAGTACAAAACTTTCCAAGTGTAATCACATGTTTTAATAAACATAAAACAATCTGCTCTCTTACGGACAAATCCGGAACTACGTACTCAGAGAATAAACAAATTTTCAAAGTTTTTCTATATTTGTAAAGCGTAGTATAATTATCCATTTCTGACCACCTCATAACAAAAAGAACTTACCCTTAACCCTGGGGAAATAAATAAAAGAATTATATGTTGATTGATGTTTAAATAAAAGATAAAATTGTAAAATCGGTCAAAACCAGATTTTTTTGACAATTCCATGTTTACTCAATGAAGTCGATATCATGTACTAAGTAATGAAAATATCGATTGTAATATTTGTATTTTGGCGGAAGAGAAAAACCGATAATATTATCAATAAATATTATTGAGAAATGATATTGAATAATAAAATGTGTTTTCTTTATTGTAGTGGGTAGTTGTAGTAGATTTCAGAATAAATAAGAAGAGGACGATCCACCAGGTCGTATTCTGCCACAGTGTCGTCTGGTTAACCTATATTTGGAGACTAATGTCAAAACCAGCTGATTCAGTTCACGGCAAATTTTTTGAAAAATTTAGAAATCGTCTAATCCGAGGGTAAACAAACGGTACTTGCTCTCTCTTCAAAAGAAGGCTAAACAACTTCCCTACTTAACCCAAATCACACACCCGATTTCTGCTTTGTTTGGGTAACATTACCACCAACTTTATTTAAACCTCAGTCTTTATAATTCATAAGTGGCGGAAACCTCTGATACAAGCGGTTGTGTTACAAATTGGCGCTTACAACAGTGGGGCTTGAATATGACGGACGTTTCGCTAGTACCTCATAGGCAGTACATTACAAAATGGCGCTCAACGTGGGGCTTGAATAAGACGGACGTTTCGCTAGTACCTCATAGGCAGTGTGTTACAAAATGGCGCTCAACGTAAAAGGGCTGTAATTAGAAAAGAAATTTGATATATTTAATAAATTAATATACGAAAAAACCTAATTATCGTCGGCAGTTATGAGAAAACAAGAAATGCATAATACCAGAGGCAGATCGAAGAAGAGGGCAGAAGAAAAGGAGAAGGAAGAAGGTGGACAGGAACGAGAGATAGAAATATTTACGGACAGTGAAATGGAACAACCGGTGGGTGATAAAGAAGAAACTGAAGCAATTATGAGCACGGAAAAGGAAATAGTGGAAGAGGATGCCCAAGGGGACCAACCAGACAAAGCGGAAGCCAGGAGAGAACCAAATTGGCAAGACATGATGAGATTTATAGCCGAGAAGTTTGATAAAATAGATGAGAACTCAAGGAAACAAAATGAAACCTTGAGCGAAAAATTTGACAAAATAGATGAGAATTTTAAGAAACAGGAAGAGAACTCTAGGAAGCAAAATGAAACTTTGAGGGATAGTTTAAAGCAAATTGAGAAAATAAACGAAGAAAATTTAAAACAATTTGAGGGTAAAATGGAGAATTTCAATAAGGAGATATGGGAAACTTTCGGAGAGAAGTTTGAAAATGTTAATACGCGTATCCAAAAAGCAGATACATACAAGGAGGAGACAAATAAGCAAATGGACAGTGGTTTTAATAATTTGGATGAAACGTTAGACAGCACTTCCGAAGGTTTTAAAGTAAGTACGAACATGGAAGAGAATATCAAGAAAATAAGGAAAATATGGAGAAAGAAAATATTCAATACAAAAGAAGAAATGGAGATGAGGAAGGGCGGATTAATTAATATATTTAACCCTCCCATTAATAAACAAAGGGAGTTAAATAAAGTTAGAAATTGTAGACAAAACTCAACAAAAATATCAAAGGTAAACCACCATAGAATAATAACTAAAAACTTGAATAAATTTAAATATCAGTTAAAAATATCGACGATCTAAGAGTATCTGACCACATCAATTATATTTTCAAGACGGAGTATACCAACAGAACATTGTGTAAATAATACAGAGGTCAAAGAGAATGGAATAGTGGCATATATGAGTGATTACATTAAAATAGAGGAGATACAATACCTATTAATTAAGAAGGATCTAAATATGACCGAAAACCGTGACTTAAATGAAGACTTTGTATCAGCCGAGTTACAGTACCAGATACACGAGAGATATTTAAAAAGGACAAAAATCATTATGGACACTGCAGTAATCCGAGAACATGGAGTACCTGAGTTAATGGACCATGGTTAACCTAAATAATAACAAACCAGAAAAAAAAGGGGACTGAATTTTTGAAAACCGACCCAGCAACCCATTGAATAGCGGAAGAAAACCCCAAAATTCCAAAAAACTGTAAGGACAACTTACTCAACAATTTATTCAGGAACAAGACGATTTAATAAAAACTATGTAAGTACAACTTACTTAAGATATTTCGAAACCATTTAATTTAATAAAAAAGAAATAAGAACAGATTAGTAAATAAGAGTTATAAAGAATTGATTTAAAATGAAATAATAGGAAAAAGTAATATTTTTAATGGTAACAAACAGAAGAAAAATTAAAATGAACAAAAACAATTGATGGTAATGTGCTCAGATAAGAAGAATAAAGAATAATTTAATGACTCCAATGAAACTGAAGGAGGATGATAATTAATACAATAATTAGAATTTCTCGGAATTGAAGATTATATAAGAAGAAATGATACGGAGAAATATGTCACAAGAAGTAAAGTCAAAAGAATTTTAACATAAGGCCTATCAATAATGTTATATGCTATTAGTTAATGGAAAAGAAGAAGGAATCAAGGAGAAGAAGGAATATATAAATAAATGCAAACAGCTACAGTATGAAGAATCCCAAAAGTGTTTAGTACTAGTCGCTAATTGACTACTACTTATAATTTTTTTATTTTAATGTATTGACCGTAGAAATGTTCCGGCAATAATTTTCCTGAGCAGGGATGATGTTCCCCTGGTCTCAGAAGGTGTAAGGATGGACAGAGGAGTATGGACCCAAAAGTGGCCATCCGACTGGTACCACCGCACAAGATAGGAAAATATGTTAGAGAAATTGAATATTTTAGGGATAATGATAAAATAGCTGTATAGATTGATATTAGATTCCAGAAGTATAGATGAAGAAAATAGAAGGAAGATAGCAGACCGAAGCTTAATTGATAAAGCGAATTTATAGAAGTAAATAGAAATGAGTGTTAAAACAAGTTTAATATGATTAGTGTGACCAGTCCTTATCAAATAAAATGTGGAAGTACCACTACCCAGAGAAATAAATAATTGATGAATTTGCCTCCAAGAGAGAGAGTAGAGTAAGAAAACAGCAATTACCACCAGTCTGAATTACCAGTCAGTTTACAACCAGTTTGAAATAAAGGAAGATATTATGAAGAATAAAACCAGGAATATTCTGAAAGTAGAAGCAATCAACAATTTATTTTAGTAAACCAGTAAAACAAAAATAAATTTTTTCTAGTGGGGGGGGCTTTATGTAACGGTACATAACCCCGTCCCAATAACTGATAACTCTTGTACTACCATAAAGGTCAGAAATGGGTAAACTATAACTAGCTAAAAATTAAGTTGTATCACTAAACATTATAAACAATATTAAAGTGATATACAGTGACAAGTGAGTTATAGTGTACCCAATGAGGTAATAAGTGAAGGTGAAGGGAACTTCTTACAGAATTGTGCTGTAGATGTGAGAATTATAGACTATAATAGTAGACTATGATGCTACCAATTAATTATGTATTTTGTTTAGTTATTGTAGTATTTATATTGTGTAGGCAACAAAATTTAGTACCTGTGTTAATTTTATATTTTTTAAAATAATTGTGTTATTATATAAGATAACCCAGGGTTTTTAAAAAAATAAAAGATTTAAATATCAGATGATAATAAAAAATAAAATAATACTGTATGAGGAAAATGGCAGAAGAAAATAGTTCAGTGTAAGAATACTATAAGAGATTAATAAATAATATATAAAGTCATTTAAAGTTAATAATAATATTAAAGACTTATATCTAAAGTTATAAGAAAATAAACAGAAAACTATTATGTAAATCAAATTGGGAAAGAAACCAAAATTAAAAAGAATTATTTTTCTGTAAATCAAAAATAAATTTATAATAATTACAAACCGCCTATATACTAAAAAGTAAATAGCAGCACCAATAAAAAATGATATATAAATTATGTGTTACTAAGAGTAACGAAATAACAAGTATTGTTTAATCGAAAAATATATTGAAAACTGTCCGGTTGAAAAAAAGTGATGAGACCAAAATTAGATTAAAAAATCATTTAGAAATCTTTTGAACAGCACAAAATTGTTACAAAATTTGAATAACAGTATACACATTATGTACCACTACATTAATTATCAAAGTTAACTTGCTATACTCCATAATAAAAGTGAAAAACCATTTTTGGACAATCAAGCCTAGCCTAGTCGCGTTTTGAGTTTTGACGAGATAGTATTTGACAGACGGTTATGAAATTACAAACAACTAAGAACACCACCTGAGAAACAGCTTCACACAAGTAAGAACTTCGAGAAGAGAGGTAATATAAACAGTTCTTTTAATATTTAACAAAGAAAACTCAAATCAAATTGTCGTTCAGTACAAAACTTTCCAAGTGTAATCACATGTTTTAATAAACATAAAACAATCTGCTCTCTTACGGACAAATCCGGAACTACGTACTCAGAGAATAAACAAATTTTCAAAGTTTTTCTATATTTGTAAAGCGTAGTATAATTATCCATTTCTGACCACCTCATAACAAAAAGAACTTACCCTTAACCCTGGGGAAATAAATAAAAGAATTATATGTTGATTGATGTTTAAATAAAAGATAAAATTGTAAAATCGGTCAAAACCAGATTTTTTTGACAATTCCATGTTTACTCAATGAAGTCGATATCATGTACTAAGTAATGAAAATATCGATTGTAATATTTGTATTTTGGCGGAAGAGAAAAACCGATAATATTATCAATAAATATTATTGAGAAATGATATTGAATAATAAAATGTGTTTTCTTTATTGTAGTGGGTAGTTGTAGTAGATTTCAGAATAAATAAGAAGAGGACGATCCACCAGGTCGTATTCTGCCACAGTGTCGTCTGGTTAACCTATATTTGGAGACTAATGTCAAAACCAGCTGATTCAGTTCACGGCAAATTTTTTGAAAAATTTAGAAATCGTCTAATCCGAGGGTAAACAAACGGTACTTGCTCTCTCTTCAAAAGAAGGCTAAACAACTTCCCTACTTAACCCAAATCACACACCCGATTTCTGCTTTGTTTGGGTAACATTACCACCAACTTTATTTAAACCTCAGTCTTTATAATTCATAAGTGGCGGAAACCTCTGATACAAGCGGTTGTGTTACAAATTGGCGCTTACAACAGTGGGGCTTGAATATGACGGACGTTTCGCTAGTACCTCATAGGCAGTACGTTACAAAATGGCGCTCAACGTGGGGCTTGAATAAGACGGACGTTTCGCTAGTACCTCATAGGCAGTGTGTTACAAAATGGCGCTCAACGTAAAAGGGCTGTAATTAGAAAAGAAATTTGATATATTTAATAAATTAATATACGAAAAAACCTAATTATCGTCGGCAGTTATGAGAAAACAAGAAATGCATAATACCAGAGGCAGATCGAAGAAGAGGGCAGAAGAAAAGGAGAAGGAAGAAGGTGGACAGGAACGAGAGATAGAAATATTTACGGACAGTGAAATGGAACAACCGGTGGGTGATAAAGAAGAAACTGAAGCAATTATGAGCACGGAAAAGGAAATAGTGGAAGAGGATGCCCAAGGGGACCAACCAGACAAAGCGGAAGCCAGGAGAGAACCAAATTGGCAAGACATGATGAGATTTATAGCCGAGAAGTTTGATAAAATAGATGAGAACTCAAGGAAACAAAATGAAACCTTGAGCGAAAAATTTGACAAAATAGATGAGAATTTTAAGAAACAGGAAGAGAACTCTAGGAAGCAAAATGAAACTTTGAGGGATAGTTTAAAGCAAATTGAGAAAATAAACGAAGAAAATTTAAAACAATTTGAGGGTAAAATGGAGAATTTCAATAAGGAGATATGGGAAACTTTCGGAGAGAAGTTTGAAAATGTTAATACGCGTATCCAAAAAGCAGATACATACAAGGAGGAGACAAATAAGCAAATGGACAGTGGTTTTAATAATTTGGATGAAACGTTAGACAGCACTTCCGAAGGTTTTAAAGTAAGTACGAACATGGAAGAGAATATCAAGAAAATAAGGAAAATATGGAGAAAGAAAATATTCAATACAAAAGAAGAAATGGAGATGAGGAAGGGCGGATTAATTAATATATTTAACCCTCCCATTAATAAACAAAGGGAGTTAAATAAAGTTAGAAATTGTAGACAAAACTCAACAAAAATATCAAAGGTAAACCACCATAGAATAATAACTAAAAACTTGAATAAATTTAAATATCAGTTAAAAATATCGACGATCTAAGAGTATCTGACCACATCAATTATATTTTCAAGACGGAGTATACCAACAGAACATTGTGTAAATAATACAGAGGTCAAAGAGAATGGAATAGTGGCATATATGAGTGATTACATTAAAATAGAGGAGATACAATACCTATTAATTAAGAAGGATCTAAATATGACCGAAAACCGTGACTTAAATGAAGACTTTGTATCAGCCGAGTTACAGTACCAGATACACGAGAGATATTTAAAAAGGACAAAAATCATTATGGACACTGCAGTAATCCGAGAACATGGAGTACCTGAGTTAATGGACCATGGTTAACCTAAATAATAACAAACCAGAAAAAAAAGGGGACTGAATTTTTGAAAACCGACCCAGCAACCCATTGAATAGCGGAAGAAAACCCCAAAATTCCAAAAAACTGTAAGGACAACTTACTCAACAATTTATTCAGGAACAAGACGATTTAATAAAAACTATGTAAGTACAACTTACTTAAGATATTTCGAAACCATTTAATTTAATAAAAAAGAAATAAGAACAGATTAGTAAATAAGAGTTATAAAGAATTGATTTAAAATGAAATAATAGGAAAAAGTAATATTTTTAATGGTAACAAACAGAAGAAAAATTAAAATGAACAAAAACAATTGATGGTAATGTGCTCAGATAAGAAGAATAAAGAATAATTTAATGACTCCAATGAAACTGAAGGAGGATGATAATTAATACAATAATTAGAATTTCTCGAATTGAAGATTATATAAGAAGAAATGATACGGAGAAATATGTCACAAGAAGTAAAGTCAAAAGAATTTTAACATAAGGCCTATCAATAATGTTATATGCTATTAGTTAATGGAAAAGAAGAAGGAATCAAGGAGAAGAAGGAATATATAAATAAATGCAAACAGCTACAGTATGAAGAATCCCAAAAGTGTTTAGTACTAGTCGCTAATTGACTACTACTTATAATTTTTTTATTTTAATGTATTGACCGTAGAAATGTTCCGGCAATAATTTTCCTGAGCAGGGATGATGTTCCCCTGGTCTCAGAAGGTGTAAGGATGGACAGAGGAGTATGGACCCAAAAGTGGCCATCCGACTGGTACCACCGCACAAGATAGGAAAATATGTTAGAGAAATTGAATATTTTAGGGATAATGATAAAATAGCTGTATAGATTGATATTAGATTCCAGAAGTATAGATGAAGAAAATAGAAGGAAGATAGCAGACCGAAGCTTAATTGATAAAGCGAATTTATAGAAGTAAATAGAAATGAGTGTTAAAACAAGTTTAATATGATTAGTGTGACCAGTCCTTATCAAATAAAATGTGGAAGTACCACTACCCAGAGAAATAAATAATTGATGAATTTGCCTCCAAGAGAGAGAGTAGAGTAAGAAAACAGCAATTACCACCAGTCTGAATTACCAGTCAGTTTACAACCAGTTTGAAATAAAGGAAGATATTATGAAGAATAAAACCAGGAATATTCTGAAAGTAGAAGCAATCAACAATTTATTTTAGTAAACCAGTAAAACAAAAATAAATTTTTTCTAGTGGGGGGGGCTTTATGTAACGGTACATAACCCCGTCCCAATAACTGATAACTCTTGTACTACCATAAAGGTCAGAAATGGGTAAACTATAACTAGCTAAAAATTAAGTTGTATCACTAAACATTATAAACAATATTAAAGTGATATACAGTGACAAGTGAGTTATAGTGTACCCAATGAGGTAATAAGTGAAGGTGAAGGGAACTTCTTACAGAATTGTGCTGTAGATGTGAGAATTATAGACTATAATAGTAGACTATGATGCTACCAATTAATTATGTATTTTGTTTAGTTATTGTAGTATTTATATTGTGTAGGCAACAAAATTTAGTACCTGTGTTAATTTTATATTTTTTAAAATAATTGTGTTATTATATAAGATAACCCAGGGTTTTTAAAAAAATAAAAGCTTTAAATATCAGATGATAATAAAAAATAAAATAATACTGTGTGAGGAAAATGGCAGAAGAAAATAGTTCAGTGTAAGAATACTATAAGAGATTAATAAATAATATATAAATTCATTTAAAGTTAATAATAATATTAAAGACTTCTATCTAAAGTTATAAGAAAATAAACAGAAAACTATTATGTAAATCAAATTGGGAAAGAAACCAAAATTAAAAAGAATTATTTTTCTGTAAATCAAAAATAAATTTATAATAATTACAAACTGCCTATATACTAAAAAGTAAATAGCAGCACCAATAAAAAATGATATATAAATTATGTGTTACTAAGAGTAACGAAATAACAAGTATTGTTTAATCGAAAAATATATTGAAAACTGTCCGGTTGAAAAAAAGTGATGAGACCAAAATTAGATTAAAAAATCATTTAGAAATCTTTTGAACAGCACAAAATTGTTACAAAATTTGAATAACAGTATACACATTATGTACCACTACATTAATTATCAAAGTTAACTTGCTATACTCCATAATAAAAGTGAAAAACCATTTTTGGACAATCAAGCCTAGCCTAGTCGCGTTTTGAGTTTTGACGAGATAGTATTTGACAGACGGTTATGAAATTACAAACAACTAAGAACACCACCTGAGAAACAGCTTCACACAAGTAAGAACTTCGAGAAGAGAGGTAATATAAACAGTTCTTTTAATATTTAACAAAGAAAACTCAAATCAAATTGTCGTTCAGTACAAAACTTTCCAAGTGTAATCACATGTTTTAATAAACATAAAACAATCTGCTCTCTTACGGACAAATCCGGAACTACGTACTCAGAGAATAAACAAATTTTCAAAGTTTTTCTATATTTGTAAAGCGTAGTATAATTATCCATTTCTGACCACCTCATAACAAAAAGAACTTACCCTTAACCCTGGGGAAATAAATAAAAGAATTATATGTTGATTGATGTTTAAATAAAAGATAAAATTGTAAAATCGGTCAAAACCAGATTTTTTTGACAATTCCATGTTTACTCAATGAAGTCGATATCATGTACTAAGTAATGAAAATATCGATTGTAATATTTGTATTTTGGCGGAAGAGAAAAACCGATAATATTATCAATAAATATTATTGAGAAATGATATTGAATAATAAAATGTGTTTTCTTTATTGTAGTGGGTAGTTGTAGTAGATTTCAGAATAAATAAGAAGAGGACGATCCACCAGGTCGTATTCTGCCACAGTGTCGTCTGGTTAACCTATATTTGGAGACTAATGTCAAAACCAGCTGATTCAGTTCACGGCAAATTTTTGAAAAATTTAGAAATCGTCTAATCCGAGGGTAAACAAACGGTACTTGCTCTCTCTTCAAAAGAAGGCTAAACAACTTCCCTACTTAACCCAAATCACACACCCGATTTCTGCTTTGTTTGGGTAACATTACCACCAACTTTATTTAAACCTCAGTCTTTATAATTCATAAGTGGCGGAAACCTCTGATACAAGCGGTTGTGTTACAAATTGGCGCTTACAACAGTGGGGCTTGAATATGACGGACGTTTCGCTAGTACCTCATAGGCAGTACGTTACAAAATGGCGCTCAACGTGGGGCTTGAATAAGACGGACGTTTCGCTAGTACCTCATAGGCAGTGTGTTACAAAATGGCGCTCAACGTAAAAGGGCTGTAATTAGAAAAGAAATTTGATATATTTAATAAATTAATATACGAAAAAACCTAATTATCGTCGGCAGTTATGAGAAAACAAGAAATGCATAATACCAGAGGCAGATCGAAGAAGAGGGCAGAAGAAAAGGAGAAGGAAGAAGGTGGACAGGAACGAGAGATAGAAATATTTACGGACAGTGAAATGGAACAACCGGTGGGTGATAAAGAAGAAACTGAAGCAATTATGAGCACGGAAAAGGAAATAGTGGAAGAGGATGCCCAAGGGGACCAACCAGACAAAGCGGAAGCCAGGAGAGAACCAAATTGGCAAGACATGATGAGATTTATAGCCGAGAAGTTTGATAAAATAGATGAGAACTCAAGGAAACAAAATGAAACCTTGAGCGAAAAATTTGACAAAATAGATGAGAATTTTAAGAAACAGGAAGAGAACTCTAGGAAGCAAAATGAAACTTTGAGGGATAGTTTAAAGCAAATTGAGAAAATAAACGAAGAAAATTTAAAACAATTTGAGGGTAAAATGGAGAATTTCAATAAGGAGATATGGGAAACTTTCGGAGAGAAGTTTGAAAATGTTAATACGCGTATCCAAAAAGCAGATACATACAAGGAGGAGACAAATAAGCAAATGGACAGTGGTTTTAATAATTTGGATGAAACGTTAGACAGCACTTCCGAAGGTTTTAAAGTAAGTACGAACATGGAAGAGAATATCAAGAAAATAAGGAAAATATGGAGAAAGAAAATATTCAATACAAAAGAAGAAATGGAGATGAGGAAGGGCGGATTAATTAATATATTTAACCCTCCCATTAATAAACAAAGGGAGTTAAATAAAGTTAGAAATTGTAGACAAAACTCAACAAAAATATCAAAGGTAAACCACCATAGAATAATAACTAAAAACTTGAATAAATTTAAATATCAGTTAAAAATATCGACGATCTAAGAGTATCTGACCACATCAATTATATTTTCAAGACGGAGTATACCAACAGAACATTGTGTAAATAATACAGAGGTCAAAGAGAATGGAATAGTGGCATATATGAGTGATTACATTAAAATAGAGGAGATACAATACCTATTAATTAAGAAGGATCTAAATATGACCGAAAACCGTGACTTAAATGAAGACTTTGTATCAGCCGAGTTACAGTACCAGATACACGAGAGATATTTAAAAAGGACAAAAATCATTATGGACACTGCAGTAATCCGAGAACATGGAGTACCTGAGTTAATGGACCATGGTTAACCTAAATAATAACAAACCAGAAAAAAAAGGGGACTGAATTTTTGAAAACCGACCCAGCAACCCATTGAATAGCGGAAGAAAACCCCAAAATTCCAAAAAACTGTAAGGACAACTTACTCAACAATTTATTCAGGAACAAGACGATTTAATAAAAACTATGTAAGTACAACTTACTTAAGATATTTCGAAACCATTTAATTTAATAAAAAAGAAATAAGAACAGATTAGTAAATAAGAGTTATAAAGAATTGATTTAAAATGAAATAATAGGAAAAAGTAATATTTTTAATGGTAACAAACAGAAGAAAAATTAAAATGAACAAAAACAATTGATGGTAATGTGCTCAGATAAGAAGAATAAAGAATAATTTAATGACTCCAATGAAACTGAAGGAGGATGATAATTAATACAATAATTAGAATTTCTCGAATTGAAGATTATATAAGAAGAAATGATACGGAGAAATATGTCACAAGAAGTAAAGTCAAAAGAATTTTAACATAAGGCCTATCAATAATGTTATATGCTATTAGTTAATGGAAAAGAAGAAGGAATCAAGGAGAAGAAGGAATATATAAATAAATGCAAACAGCTACAGTATGAAGAATCCCAAAAGTGTTTAGTACTAGTCGCTAATTGACTACTACTTATAATTTTTTTATTTTAATGTATTGACCGTAGAAATGTTCCGGCAATAATTTTCCTGAGCAGGGATGATGTTCCCCTGGTCTCAGAAGGTGTAAGGATGGACAGAGGAGTATGGACCCAAAAGTGGCCATCCGACTGGTACCACCGCACAAGATAGGAAAATATGTTAGAGAAATTGAATATTTTAGGGATAATGATAAAATAGCTGTATAGATTGATATTAGATTCCAGAAGTATAGATGAAGAAAATAGAAGGAAGATAGCAGACCGAAGCTTAATTGATAAAGCGAATTTATAGAAGTAAATAGAAATGAGTGTTAAAACAAGTTTAATATGATTAGTGTGACCAGTCCTTATCAAATAAAATGTGGAAGTACCACTACCCAGAGAAATAAATAATTGATGAATTTGCCTCCAAGAGAGAGAGTAGAGTAAGAAAACAGCAATTACCACCAGTCTGAATTACCAGTCAGTTTACAACCAGTTTGAAATAAAGGAAGATATTATGAAGAATAAAACCAGGAATATTCTGAAAGTAGAAGCAATCAACAATTTATTTTAGTAAACCAGTAAAACAAAAATAAATTTTTTCTAGTGGGGGGGGGCTTTATGTAACGGTACATAACCCCGTCCCAATAACTGATAACTCTTGTACTACCATAAAGGTCAGAAATGGGTAAACTATAACTAGCTAAAAATTAAGTTGTATCACTAAACATTATAAACAATATTAAAGTGATATACAGTGACAAGTGAGTTATAGTGTACCCAATGAGGTAATAAGTGAAGGTGAAGGGAACTTCTTACAGAATTGTGCTGTAGATGTGAGAATTATAGACTATAATAGTAGACTATGATGCTACCAATTAATTATGTATTTTGTTTAGTTATTGTAGTATTTATATTGTGTAGGCAACAAAATTTAGTACCTGTGTTAATTTTATATTTTTTAAAATAATTGTGTTATTATATAAGATAACCCAGGGTTTTTAAAAAAATAAAAGCTTTAAATATCAGATGATAATAAAAAATAAAATAATACTGTGTGAGGAAAATGGCAGAAGAAAATAGTTCAGTGTAAGAATACTATAAGAGATTAATAAATAATATATAAATTCATTTAAAGTTAATAATAATATTAAAGACTTCTATCTAAAGTTATAAGAAAATAAACAGAAAACTATTATGTAAATCAAATTGGGAAAGAAACCAAAATTAAAAAGAATTATTTTTCTG